>CAXIVM010000476.1:0-16909 GCA_964035705.1 Porites rus | reverse complement strand
GTGGACAGTCAAGAGCCGAACCGGAGAACCTCTTTTTCGCTGCCTTTCCTGGAGCCGATCCGCTCGGGTTGTGCAGACAGGTGTTCTTTTGCTTCCAAGCTGCAGTTTTTTTGCGACAGAACATATCCGAGAGCGGTTTGACCCTGATCAGGCTTGCTACACTGGCAGGATAGGCGGGGTGCAAGTAGTCAACAGGAAGAGCGCCCAACCTCATGACCACACGTTTTTGGTGGCCTATGCTCCTCAAGAAAGTTCGCCTGAGGAAGAGAAGCAGCATTTTTTCACACAACTGCAGCAGACCATCAGCATACAGCCTCGTCGTACAAGCATCTGGCTCCTAGGAGATTTCAATGCACATATTGGACAAGAGCTGTGGTCACGAGCTGTCGGCCGGTCGCAGCCAGAGCAAAGCAATGACAATGGCCACTCACTCAGCCAAGTTTGTGTTGCGCAACGCCTTGCTCTAGTCAACACCTTCCATCCAGCAGGTCACACGTGGTGGTCGCCGGACGGACGCACATCCCACCGCCTCGACTACATAGCAGTTCTTGACCACTATCTGGGGCGAGTGAAGCGTTGCAGAGTCAACAAAGTGCTTGGCAGGCGATGGCAGATGTCTGCTGTTCCTGACCACTTCCCTGTTGAAGTTCATGTTCAGCTTTTTTCACGTTGGCCGCAGCAACCGCAAAGACGAGCTCCCTTCCGCTGGAATCAGCATGCTGTGCCTAGGGCAGGAGAAGACCCCAGCCTGTTTGTTCCCTTTCTGACCGAGGTGTGCCAAGCCTTGACAGACCTTGGCAACTTGCCGTGGGATAATCTCCAAACAAGATGGACTACTTGCTCCAAGACATTGTCTGAAGTTGCGCAGCGGCATTTTGGTATGCCGGACACTCAGACAAATTCCAAATTACTTCCGCAGACCTTTGACTTGCTCGAGAGGCTATGCATCTTTTCTTGCAGTCGATGGCGCGCAAACATGAAGCACCTCTACGATGCCAGGAACGCTGGCAGCTCCAGTTGGTTTTTCTTGCGCTGAGGTTGAATGGCCGTCAAGAATCTGCAAGACGTGCAGTGAAGAATGATGTGCAGGCATGGAAAACAAATTTGGTCCAGAAGTTGCAGCAAGCTCACCAAGCACATGACTCACGAGAAGCTTGGAGTATCAGCCGTCAACTTGCCGGGCGCCTGTACAAGCACCCGCGGCAGTCCCAAAGCCCAGCCAATCGCCAAACAAGATTGGCTCCAGCATTTCCAAGCAGTGCAACGGGCTAGTGAGTGTTCGTCTTCTGCTGCGCAACCAGCCTGTCTGGACAATTCCTGCTTGCCTGGTTCTTTCCCTTCTTTGTTTCAAAGTGAGTTTGGGCAGCAAGCTTTGGCTACCGAGGCTGGGAGACTTCAAAAAGCACGGGCAACACCTCGCGGAGCTTTACCTGTCGAGGTCTGGTGTTTGCCAGCTATTACAAGGAAGAGAACACTTGCAGCCAGGCAAGCAGTTGATGCCGCTCTTTGAACTCTTACAAACTATGGGAGTCAATTTTTCTGAATGGTGCGCGGGGCATGGATGTCCTATTCCCAAGCCTGGCGGTGACGCGGGACCCAACGGTCACAGGGTCATCAACCTTTTGGATCCTCTTGGCAAAGTCTTTTACAAAGCAGCCCTGGATTTGCGCCCCGACCCACCGAAGGCTCATCAGTACGGCTACTCGGCCAAACGCTCACGGAGGGATGCTATTCTCCAAATCAGTGCTTTGCTGGATCGGCTTCAACAAGCGCATTTGTGTACTGCGACCATCCTCTATGACCTGACAAAGGCCTTTGACATGATCAGTGCCCACAGTGTTGTCTGCAATATACAAGAGGACCCTTCACTCCATGCGACGTTCAAAGCTCTACTTATTGATCTGCAACAACGTCTGCAGATTCGCATGCCCATCGCTGGTGACACATCACTACTAGTTGACTTGGGAGCTGGAGTTTTGCAAGGAGGTGGAACAGGACCACGACTGTTCAGACGAGCATATGACAACATTGTGCAGGACTGGCATGCTAGCGCGCCTGTGCCGAATTGCTTTACTCAAGTTAGCTACAATGGTTCGGTGCACAATGTCGCTGTGGCCGCTTACGCTGACGATTTGGCAAGGGTTGAAGCTGCGCAGCAGGCTGGGCAAGTGGAGCAATGTGCGGTAGAACACACTGCTGCGTTGGAAAGGGCATTGCGACCGCACCGTTTGAAACTCAACTTAAGTCAAAAAGTGAATGTCTCCTAGCGGTCCGTGGCAAGGGATCGTACTCAGCAGCCAAAAGAGTTTTTTCTGGCGATTGGAGCGGCCCTGCGTTGAAGCATGTGGTGAAGGTACTTGGGAGCTCATCTGCAGTCGAGCCTTTCTCTACGGGCTGAGGTGTCCAAGCGTATCGCAGCTGCTAGGACTGGCTTTGCAAAGTTTTCACCTTTTTTCAAGAATTCCAAAATCTTACAAAACCACAAAAAATGGTGTTCAGATCAGTCGTGAATGAAGCGCTGCTCTCAGCGCTCGAAGTCCGAAGCTTAACAAGCACAGACGTCCAGAGACTTGAAGCTGCCCGGGGAGTGCTACTACGACGGTGCTTTGGCAGAAGAGGCTTTGGTGCAGTTGGCGCTGACGATGCTCCTCGCTCAGTACCTCTTTCAGCGCTGCGGCAGCAGTCTTTGTTGGCTGACATTGCTTCTGAACTTCGCGTCCGCCGGCTTCTATGGCTCCGCGCTGCCTTGCAAGCTGAGCAAGCTGGAGAGGTGCGCCTTGACCTGGCAACTCTGTTTGGGCAGTTGACCTTTCAGCCTGCAGCCCCTGTAGATGCAAGTGGCGAACTGACGGAATTTGCTCCTACGTTTTTGCACATCTTGGCAGCAGACTTACGAGCTCTTCTACCTGAATGGTCTGGTTTTTTGCCCGGGTGGCAACACACTTTTTTGGCAACGCCTCGAGCGACCATCGCCAAGCTTCGCTGTCTAGTGGAGCCAACAGAAGCAGCCGAACATCGCCCGGCAAGAGAGCTTGGAGTCAACTCCAGTCTGCCTGCCTCCCCCCTTGTTGGGGACCCTTCTGCTTTGGCCGCTGACTTTTGCGTGCTGCAAGACGGGACATCCCCGCAAAGTTTGACAGATGTCCCTGAACCTGAGTGGCTAGCTGGGGTCTACTGCGGCGAATGTGCTGCAGGGCCATGGCACAGCAGACGCTCTTTTTTCCAGCATGTTGTGAAAGGTCACAAAGTGAGACATCCGTTGAAAAATACAGTTTGTCCGCAGTGCAGAAGGCAGTTCACAGAAGTCTCGGCGCGCCGCAGACATCTTGAGCGACAATCCTGTGGAAGTGTTGTGAACAACCACGGCCGTGCAGGCGCTATAGCTGGAGGCCTGGAGCAAGCTCGCTCAGCAGTTTTGGCTCAAGACCACCATCCTGTGCCGCAAGCCAACCTGCCAAGCAGTTCACGACAGCTTGATGTCCGGGCTTGCTTTCATGGCCGAGGTGAACGAGAGCAGTCCTTCCCACCAACCAGCGCAGAAGCGTCCTCGGGCAGACCAACGAGCAGAAGCAACTGGCCACAAAGGGAATTTGGAACAACAAGTTCAGCACCTCACCACTCAAGTGCGCAACTTGGTCAAAGTTGTTCAGCAGCACGACCGGGACATCCGAGAGTTAGAAGTGTGGAGCTGCCACACCTTTTTGCTCAGCAAAGACAGTCAGCTAGCCAAGGAATTGCTGACAGCAATGCAGGCGTGGAAGTCCAAGACGCCAACCAGCGGACCACCGCGATGGACAGTGGCAGGCACTGTGGCGCAGACCTTGCTGAAAGACAGTGAGTTCAAGGAACGACTCGACAAGTTCGGGCCTTTCCACCAGTCACTCTCCACTTTGTCTGACATGGAAAAGTCCGTGCAGCTGGCAGTAGCCAAGGAAACCAGAGACCACAAAGTCTTGCTAAAGATTCGGCCACAGCTCTTGCGCCAAGCTGAGTGGAATGAAGCTGCTGATGTTCTGAGTGAGCTTGTAGTTATGGCTGGTGGTGAAGTAAAGACAGGAGCTGCGCCACCCAATCCAATGATTCGTCAAGTTGGAAAGTAGGCGGTGCGGACACAGGGAACTCGAGCGAGCGCCCCTGCCGCCAATCCCCACTTTCGAGTGGGTTGCAGGCGTTGAGTTCGTGCTGATTTCTCATTTGATTTTTCCATTCTCGCCCATGGCCATGACTTTCATTTGCAGTAAACTCTGTGCAATGATTGTGCTTCCACACATCTCTTGTGTGCGCGTCGCAATACTGTGGTGCGGGGCCCCGGCACGAGTCTCACAGAGAGATTCAAGCGGACAGACAAGACAAGACAAGGCACTTGTTCCTAGTAGCTTCTTTGTTACTACTAGCTTCCTTGTTACTAGCCTTACTACTAGTAAGGCACTTGTTACTACTAGTAAGGCACTTGTTCCTAGTAGCTTCTTTGTTACTACTAGCTTCCTTGTTACTACTAGTAAGGCACTTGTTACTACTAGTAAGGCACTTGTTCCTAGTAGCTTCTTTGTTACTACTAGCTTCCTTGTTACTAGTAAGGCACTTGTTACTACTAGTAAGGCACTTGTTCCTAGTAGCTTCTTTGCTACTAGTAGCTTCCTTGTTCCTACTAGTAAGGCACTTGTTACTACTAGTAAGGCACTTGTTCCTAGTAGCTTGATTGTTACTACTAGCTTCCTTGTTACTATTAGTACGGCACTTGTTGCTACTAGTAAGGCACTTGCTCCTAGTAGCTTCTTTGTTACTACTAGCTTCCTTGTTACTACTAGTAAGGCACTTGTTAGTACTAGTCAAAGGAAGTTTAGTGTACGAAACTTCCGTGTTACGGACATTCAAGAACTGTTCATACACCACTCATCAATACACTACTCATCATACACCACTCATGAATACATCACTCATTATACACCACCCATCAATACACCACTCATCATACACCACTCATCAAACACCACTCATCATACACCACTCATCATACACCACTCATCAAAAAACACTCATCATACACCACTCATCATACACCACTCATCATACACCACTGACCATACACCACTCATCATAGACCACTCATCATACACCACTCATCATACACCACTGATCACACACCACTCATCATACACCACTCATCATACACCACTCATCATACACCACTCATCATACACCACTCATCAAACACCACTCATCATCCAGTTAGCTCTAGTTTCAAGAGCTCTAGCTCCAGTTAGCTCTAGTTGCAAGAGCTCTTGCTCGGGTCATGTTCGAATCGTCCCTCCATTGTGGCACAGCACTTTGTGAACCTCCATGCGCAGATTTCGTGGCAGGCAAAGCACTTTGTGAAGCTCCATGTGCAGATTTCGTGGCAGGCGCAGCGCTTTGTGAACCTCGAGGCGCAGATTTCGTGGCAGGCGCAGCGCTTTGTGAACCTCCATGTCATTTCGTGGCAGGCGCAGCACTTTGTGAACCTCCATGTGCAGATTTCGTGGCAGGCGCAATACAAAATGCGAAAACGGGTTATGTTCGAATCGTCCATTGTGGTTAGAGTTTTCACTTGCTTCTTGAAGTGCAGATTTCGTGGCAGGCGCAGCACTTTGTGAAGCTCCATGTGCTGATTTCGTGGCAGGCACAGGACTTTGTGAACCTCCATGCGCAGATTCCGTGGCAGGCACAGCACTTTGTGAACCTCCATGCGCAGATTTCGTGGCAGGCAAAGCACTTTGTGAATCTCCGTGTGCAGATTTCGTGGCAGGCGCAGCGCTTTGTGAACCTTGAGGCGCAGATTTCGTGGCAGGCGCAGCACTTTGTGAACCTCCATGTGCAGATTTCGTGGCAGGCACAGCACTTTGTGAACCTCCATGCTTCTCCGAACCTCGACGGGGAAGCTCCGCGGAACGACGGTTACGAGATGGTCTCGGGTCATTCTCGGGTCATGTTCGAATCGTCCCTCCATTGTGGTTAGGGTTCTCACTTGCTTCTTGAAGTGCAGATTTCGTGGCAGGCACAGCACTTCGTGAAGCTCCATGTGCTGATTTCGTGGCAGGCGCAGCGCTTTGTGAACCTCGAGGCGCAGATTTCGTGGCAGGCACTGCGCTTTGTGAACCTCCATGTGCAAATTTCGTGGCAGGCGCAGCGCTTTGTGAACCTCGAGGCGCAGATTTCGTGGCAGGCACTGCGCTTTGTGAACCTCCATGTGCAAATTTCGTGGCAGGCACAGCATCTGTGGAGCTGGAAGCTGAGAACTGGCGACTTTGTAGTGCAACTTTAGTACGCGGAGTATCTGGGGAGCTGGAAGATGAGAACTGGCGACTTTGCAGTACTACTTCAGAACGCGGAGCAATCTGTTGAGCTGGAAGCTGAGAACTGGCGACTTTGTAGTACAACTCTAGTACGCGGAGCAAGCCGTGGAGCTGGAAGCTGAGAACTGGCGACTTTGTAGTACAACTTTAGTACGCGGCTGAGTCATCTCTATTCTGTATTTTGCAAAAATGCATGAACAACGTTTTTTCCTGCGACACAGTTGACGGTGGTTGCTTCGCTTTCCTGCCACATGCACATCTCCTATAGGCTTATTCTTTTGGAAACTTCCGCCGCCGGCTTGCCCGGGAGCTACTTGTAAGGCACTTGCTCCTAGTAGCTTCTTTGTATCTACTAGCTTCCTTGTTACTACTAGTAAGGCACTTGTTCCTCGTAGCTTCTTTGTTACTACTAGCTTCCTTGTTACTACTAGTAAGGCACTTGTTACTACTAGCTTCTTTTATGATGTTTTGCTTCTCTGTTCTCGTCTTCTAAATATCTTTCCGTTTCTGTTTTATCATCTCTTTCAAAGCCAGAAGGGGCTCGGTGTGGCAAAACTCGAAGTGAAGGACGAAATGATTCGGGAGCTGGTGTGGGCTGCCCAAACAAAGAAGCTGTTCAGTACACACTCAGCCTTACCTTGACAGGAATGTTTTGAAGCATTTGCAATGTGAGCGCTCGAGTTTCTACAACAACATCTGGGGCAGTAGCTAAGTCCTTCCAGAAGGACTTCGAAGAGGTGCAGTAGCTTCTTGCGCTAGTAGGGTGGAGGCCATTACTAAGAACAAGAAGCTACGAACGGGGCTCCTGGCATCGCTACGAACGGAGCAAAGGACGCTACGAACGGTCGAAGCCTGGAGCATCAGAGCCTTCCCGGGTCACTCAGTCGGATTTCAAACCGGTACCACTCTTTGAGCGCCAAAGAGACATTTGTCTTTCACCTTTTTTCGTTTTCCCCTTTTCTTTCCGTCTTTCCTTCTCTTTGCTCGGCACTGTCGTCGAAAATGTGAGGTAGAAAAGCCACCACGCAGGTGCGACCCTGGAGAGTGTTTAACTTTACAAACAAACGAACAAACAGTGTGATCCAAGAAGCGCTGTTCTCAACATGTTTGGCAAACTTTACTCAATGTGAAAAACTGAACACCTTTGGTACACGAAACACACATTGGCACAAACTCAAAGCTCCAAATGAGAGCTGAGAAGCTGGAAAAAAGAAGAAAAAACGTCTCTTTTTCGGAAAAACGTCTTCTCGTCTCGTTCTCCTCACAATGAGCACGCCAATCTGGGTCGTTCAATAGCTGCTCCACCTCAGAGGGCCCAACTCAAATGCAAACTCGTTCAAAGTACAAATAGTAGATTCCTTTTTTAGTAATTACAAGTGCCTTACTGGTAGTAAGAAGAAGCTACTAATTACATTTTTTTTAAATTGTTTTTGTTACTACTAGCGTGGCACTTGTTACTACTAGCGACTCCAAGGGCCCAACGCTTCTTGTTACTACTAGTAAGGCACTTGTTACTACTAGCGATGCATTTTGAAATACCAGTCTGTCATAGTCTGTGTCTTTCTTTCCATAAATTGTACTCAAAGCAGTTCAAAGCAAAACTATAGAGCTTTCGTATGGTTCATGAAGCATTTGTTGTTGTGGTGGTGCAAGGTCCTGTGAACGGCGTGATGACTTCCGATGCGGACGAGATGGGATGAGAGCGAGTGGAGGGGTGAGTGAGGCCAAGTTGGAGGCCCATCCATTGGTTGATGAAAGGGGTGAGTGAATGAAGTTGAGTGAAGGAACGAGCGCGCCAAGGGAGGAATGTGTAACTCGCAACTTTTTGTGTCACGTGAATCGAGAAATCGTTTCAAAGCGAGAGGAGAAGAGATGGCCGGACGGAACAGAAAGACCGAGCCTTCCGCAAGGAACAAACATTCTCAGCTTCAAATCGTTTGCAATGCCGGACAAGAGAAGCAATGCAAGCGCAGTAACGGCGCAGTATCAAAGATGAAGCCATCTCTTTCTAAAAGAAAGTGCAAAATGCTTTTGAGTTCCTAGCAGCGATGGCCTCCACCCTAGAGTAGCGATGGCCTCCAACCTAATAGCGATGGCCTCAACCCTAGTGTGTCCGACCTGAACAGATGTCTTTTTTTACAGTTCCACGCGGGATTCGACAAGCACTTCAGACCTCCCAGAAACACGCACTGAGAGCACTACCTGCCACAGCCTAACCTTATCAACACTTGCCACAGCCTCGAAGCCTCTCACTGCTCTGTTCGACGCGCGCACACTACAATTGCTGCAACTTTTCGTAACTTGGAGGTTTTTTCTCAGGTTCCTTTGGTTACAGATTTCATTTCATTTTTTTCCACAAACAAAACACTCCTAAGGTCTTGTTCTACATCCGGATTCGACAGCAAATCGCTCAGCTTGAGCTCCCTCACCTTCTCCACTGTCTGACCACCCGCCTCGGTCATTCCACAACAAAGTGGCGAACTTCAAAGCATCTCTTTTTTTCCCTTTTCTCTTCTTTTCCTTTCCCATTTTGCTTCCAGATGTTCTTCCCGGATTCTCTGTGAGATCCTTCGAAGACCGAAAACGGAACCCGGACGGAACCTGGGGGAAACCATAAATCTTGGCAACAACGAGCACGAAAAGAGTCGAGGATCCTTACGCGAGGAACCCAGGCTTCAAAAGAGGGTTTTTGGTAGCGAACATTGTTCCTAGTAGTAGGGCCAGGAGCCCCTAGTAGCGTCCTTGCTCCTAGTAGCGATGCCCTTCGCTCGTAGTAGCGTCCTTGCTCCTAGCAAAGCCTGCCTAACTCACAAGTTGGGGATGACTGTTTTGGGCACAAACTTATTATGTCGTTCTTGTCTGGTAAACGCTTCAAGAACACTCGGCACACTGCGGCGAGCGCCAATGGGTGGAGTAGACAAGAAAGAAAACACGGAAACAACCTCTATATACAGTATACAGGTGAAAAAACATATTAAACAAAATGTGGATACCATACTTCTAAAGAACAGTATGGTCGGTCTGTGATGTGTTTGGCAGACTGGCATGCTGGTGCCAGTCACTGCACTCACTGTACAACTGTACGGTGTGCCTTAATGAGATCCAAGGATTCGGTCAACCTCGTGTCGGGCGCTCTCAAATGTCTCGCTGTCTTCTCATCTCAAAAAATAACGAACGGATAAGCTAATAGCGAACCTTGTTACTACTAGCGTGGCACTTGTTCCTAGTAGCTTCCTTGTTACTACTAGTAAGGCACTTGTTACTAGTAGCGTGGCACTTGTTACTGCTGTTCTTTCGAACGAAAAACAACTCTCGATTTCTCTCTCGATTTCTCTCCGTGTTTCTGTTCTCTTTCACTCTTTCACCTGTTTCTGGGCTTCTCAGCTTCTTGGCTTTCTTCTCCAACTCCACTGCTTGCGCTTTCGCGTCCTAAAAAAACAAGGCTCTGCCAGGCAAAACATTCACTTGATCGAAACACAAACTGCTGCACAGTTTCCACAAACCCTCTCCGTCTCCTGGATTTCCTGTTGCACTTGCTTTATCTTTGCCGCTCGCTCGGCCTGGGGTTCACGAAATGGTGAAATCTTGGATGCGAGCAGAATACAACAAACATAGACAACAACTCACCTGAATCAAAATTCGGTCGCTTCTCACGTGTTCACACAGGTTTTCACACCGAAAATGCCTTGGACATCTTTTCGCTTTCTTCCAAAATCACCAAATCCTGTCCGGCAAACATGGGCGAAACCAATGCCCTTTCGTTTTCGTTGGTCGTCCTCCGCTTTGCACGCCTCCTGCGAGGAACGAACGGAAAATATAAGCTGCATGCCGAGAGCGCAAAGGCGCTCCTTGGACTCCAAGCTGCATGCCGGTCGAGGATCTAACTTCTTCTCCACCTGACATGTGTTGAACTGACAAAGGTGGACATGGATTGACGTGTTCTGACGTGGCATCAAGTCTGGCTGTGCCCTGCATCATCTGTTGCTGGGAAATGGTCTGGACTGTCCTTGTTGGAGTGTGTTCTAACATCTTTCCTGTCATGTGATGTGACACATGGACCGACTTTGATCCTGGTATGGTATTCCGACCTTTGTTCTGCCATCAATGAAAGTGTCCATCTTGCAAGGATACACTGGCATTCTATCTGGCATAGCCCCTGTCTGACATTCTATCTGCATTATTCTGGCATTCCATCTTGCAAACACTTCGGTATATATTAAAACATATATACCTACTCCGAAGTTCTATATGACATACATTCTGGCGTGGCGGTTGAGGTCCGGTGGTGGCACTGGGATCTGGCGCTGGCTGTTGACGCCCGGCAGCGCCCACTGCGATCTGGCGCTTGCTGTTGAGGTCCGGTACTGCCTACGGCGGTCTGGCGCTTGCTGTCGTGGCCTTGTAGCGCCCATCGAGTTGGAGGAAGGCTCTCAAGCTGCTATACTTTGGACATGGTGGTGATCGTCAAGCAGCTCAGATTTCGTGACAGGTGCAGTGAATCGTGACTTTTGGATTTTGTGGCAGGCACAGCGCTCTCCCTTTGTGCAGATTTCGTGGCAGGCACAGCGCTCTGTGACCCTCGATGGGCAGATTTCGTGGCAGGCATATAGCACTTTGTGAACCTCGAAGTGCAGATTTCGTGGCGGGCGCAGCACTTTGTGAACCTCGAAGTGCAGATTTCGTGGCGGGCGCAGCACTTTGTGAACCTCGAAGTGCAGATTTTGTGGCAGGCGCAGCACTTGGTGAACCTCGATGTGCAGATTTCGTGGCAGGCACGGCACTTTGTGAACCTCGAAGTGCAGATTTCGTGGCAGGCGCAGCACTTGGTGAACCTCGATGTGCAGATTTCGTGGCAGGCACAGCCCTTGGTGAACCTCGAAGTGCAGATTTCGTGGCAGGCATAGCACTTGGTGAACCTCGATGTGCAGATTTCGTGGCAGGCGCGGCACTTTGTGAACCTCGAAGTGCAGATTTCGTGGCGGGCGCAGCACTTTGTGAACCTCGAAGTGCAGATTTCGTAGCAGGCGCAGCACTTGGTGAATCTCCGTGCGCAGATTTCGTGGCAGGCGCAGCGCTTTGTGAACCTCGAAGTGCAGATTTCGTGGCTGGTGAACCTCGATGTGCAGATTTCGTGGCAGGTACAGCACTTGGTGAACCTCGAAGTGTAGATTTCGTGGCAGGCACAGCACTTGGTGAACCTCGATGTGCAGATTTCGAAGCAGGCGCACCCTCGATGTGCAGATTTCGTAGCAGGCACAGCGCGTGGTGAACCTCAAAGGGCAGATTTCGTGGCAGGCACAGCACTTGGTGAACCTCAAAGTGCAGATTTCGTGGCAGGCACAGCACTTGGTGAACCTCGAAGTGCAGATTTCGTGGCAGGCACAGCGCTTGGTGAACCTCAATTTCGTGGCAGGCACAGCGCTTGGTGAACCTCGAGGCGCTAAAAGCTGCAGCATTCGAAGAGCCACACATTTTAACCCATTATCCTAAGAACCCCTATTGTCCTGTTTGTCAAATTTCCAAGTCCACCAGTAAGAGGGTGGCAAGGAAGCCCGACACCCGAGATGATGCCATGATTGATCCTCCCAAAGGACCATTCGAGCAACTGTCAACTGATGACGTGATCATGGCCAAGGGTGATGATTTCGCTGGAAAGGGGACGGGTGGGACTAAGGTTTTCCACATAGTCAGGGACACGTTCTCTGGCGCCAGGATAGCCTATCCTATGGTAAACAGGACAGCTAGCAACCATGCCAAGAACTTTAGACATTTCTTGGGGCTAAGAGCAAACGAATTAGCATCGTGTGTCCTCATTAAAATGGACGAAGCAGGCGAGTTGGAACAAGCCGCTCATGAGGTAGGCTTGCTCCCCGAAGTCTCACTCCCCAATAGATGGCCCCATAACGCCACGTTGGAGCGAGACATTCGTGAGGAAAAAGAATGTTGTCGTGCAGTTCACATGCAATCCGGGTTGCCGTATGAGTTTCACACATACTCGTTCCCATACGCCTGCATGTCGATGTCGTTTGATCGTCCTTCATTGTCAGACCCAGCCAAGTCACAATGGGAGGCCCTAACTAGGTCGAAGTTTGATGGCATTCGCAGATGCTTTGGTCAATTAGTATATTACCGAGATCGCAAGGTAGGCAAGAGGACTCTCGAACCAAACATGTCGCCTGGTCTCTTCATGGGATGGCGCATCGAGTCGGGTTTTCGTTATCGTTATGTAGCCAGAATCATGGATTACATGGATTTTAAAGTTAGTAAGCACCCCAATGTGTTAGATGTGCCCGAGGCAGAAATCTACACAGAGGAGGGACCGCCCATTTTTCCCATGGCTTCAACGAAGTTGAGGCATCTCCATGGTGGTTCGTTAGGCATTTTGGACGACATTGCCAAACTAGACATGCCCGACTATCCCATGAAGGAGGTTCCCTTTGGGGAAGAAGGCGAATGCGCTGCGCCGCCGACGCCCGTGGGGCCTAAGTCCCGAAGTGTGTACATAACACTAGATCGAGTAATCCGATTCAGCGAAACTCCTGGCTGCAAGGCCTGCGAGCGCAAAACTCGTCATCACACCGCAGAATGCCGAAAACGTTTTGCGCGCCTTGTTGAAGAGGAGAAGGCCGAACTTTTGGCCAAGCGAAAGGAAGGAATCACCGCTGAAGAGATTCCCCCTGTAGCTCCAGTAGACCCGCCTCCACCACCACCGGCGGACCCTCCGCCGGAGACACCAGAGGGCGCCAGTGCTACTCCGACGATAATAGCCGGCCTTTCGATAACCCCGCACGCCACATATAGGACCCAACTAGTACAAACTAGACCCGAAAGTGGTGTGCCTGTGTTTGGAATGCCAGCAGTGACCGAAGTCCCACAAGTAGATCAAGTTAAAAAGAAGAGAAGTAGAGGTAAGAAGAGACCACCCAAGTTCAACCGTTGCATGTTCGAGTTTGCGTGTGAGAATCGGATGCATAAAACATTTCTAGAGTTGGGAATCCCACATGTACCCCTGAGCAAGGAACACCTCGACCTGACAAACGCCGACATGCAGGACCAACTCCATAACCATTTGGAAACCTGTGAAGAGGTGCCAGACCTGTGGGCATCAATACCCTGTACATCAGGTTCCCCATGGCAGAGGGTCAACAGGTCCAAAGGAGGTGCACGATTTGCGCGTGTACACGCACAGCAGGTTCGTGAATCCAAGCGTCTTTTCGCAGAGTTAGCGCAGGGATCGTCCTTAACAGGGGGGGCACTGTGACCTTTGAATGGCCAAAGGGCTGCGAAAGTTGGAGCCGCCATGACGTCCAGTTGTTCTTCGGCTCGCATCCACAATTCCAACAAGTCGAATTTGATGGTTGCGCAGTAGGAGTTAGATCCACTAAGGATAGACCCATTAAGAAGACCTGGAGGCTCATGACGACAAGCCAGCGCATCGTAGATGCTTTTTCGCAGCACAAGTGCACGCACTCCCCACACGAACATGATCACGCGGTTGGGTCTCAGACTGCAAAGACCGCCTTTTACCCTCCACAAATGGTAAGCGAAATAGCTAGAGCCTTGTACCCCCAAAGGGCTAATTTAGCTCCAGCCCCAGCCATGCCATGTGTGGTCCCCGCCGCTGCCTCTCAGGCGCGGGAGGAAGAGCACAGGGTGAAAGAGCAATCCTTGAAACACATCTCCGCACTTGCAGGAGCTGATACATTTGCATTGGCCGTCGAAACCGACGAAGTTGCAAACCAGATGGCAGAATGCCTGCTGATGGATTTGGAAACTCTCGTTCGAACTGCATTCGATATTCCTGAAGATCCTGAACATCACGGTAGAGTTCATGCCATGGTAACTAAGTTGCTCTCCAGAGCAGAAATGTTGGCGAACCCTAAAGCCGTTGAGAAAGTTAAGGAAGAAGCAACATCCCGGCGCGCTTGACTTACCTACATTCCGCTGTTGCGAACAACTTCTTCTGAGACCGCTGCCAATGCTCCATGCACCGGTTTTTCCCCGCATCACTATGTGGGGTTCTTGTTTTTCGCTCTGCGCCCGCCGCTCCGTGCCGGGACTCCGCCCTCCTCCTCCGCCGCCTCCCGCAACTCATCTTACACAACTCATCACATGCTTGCACCGCGCTTGGTGAACCTGGAGTGTAGATTTTGTGGAGGTCCCGGTCAGGCCCCCTAAACCTAGGTTCCCTGAGCCGAAACCTTATTGAGAAACGATAGCAAACCAAAAGAAAGTGAGAATCATCAAATCGGAACAAACATCATTGCTCGCCCACCCCACGCGTCTTTGCACATGCCCGAAAACTACCAGGCGACCAAGCATACCGCCAACTATTTTTCTTCATTTGTCTCTCTCTCTCCCTCTCTCTATCTCTCTCTCTCCCCGTCTCTCCTCACTCTTGAGCTTTCAAAAACCAGAAAACTGCCAAGACGAGAAACGACACAACACACAGCCACCCGTGGCCTCTCGTTTGAGAGAGTTGTAGTCCCGGCCGCCGTTGTAGTCCTGCATCCGCCCATCCTTAGCACAAAGCATTCCACACAGCTCTCGCGGCGTTGTCCGAACGGCAACGCCAGAAGCAACGAAACGAAAAGAAGAACATAACAAGAAAAACAAGCGCTCATCCTGTCCATGTCCGAGAAATCTTGAGAACTTGATGCCGTCCAAGCGCCTTCCAAAGCTTCAAGGTAGGATAGCCCTGCACATTGTTCTCCTGAAAGATGACAAATGCCGTTTGAAATGCACTCTTCAAACCTTTTTGGCGATATGTGACACCAAAGAGCGCTTTTTTTCCTCAAAAACAAGACGTTGTAAAGAAAGAACCAAAAAACACGTTTAAAAAACTAGACGACGAGTGGCCCGAAAGCATTTTTCATCACGTAGGAAATCAGAGTGTGAGTTATCTGTTAAGTGTTCAGTGTGAAGTGTTTAAGTCGAGTGAGTTGAGGTAGTGTGTGGGTCTCTCTGTGTGTATCTATGTCCGTGTGTATATGAGTCTCTGTATGTGTGTGTTCGAGTAAGTTGAGGCAGTGCGTGGGTCTCTGTGTGTGATGTGGCCTCCCAAACCCCCCACCGGCGGCCAAGCGGTGACAGCCCAGCTCATCGTCATGAGCATTTGAGCTGCTGGTATGGGGAGAAGCAGCGCGCACGCCTCCAGGAAATCTCACTGAAAAAAACGAGCTGGAATGAAGACAGAAAAGTGCCGAGGCAAGTACGCAACAAGTGTGTCAAAGCAGTGACCTGTCAGAGGAGATGCGTCCATCGATATACGATCAGAGGTAACGTTTCCTTCACTCCAGGACACAGCTTTTCTAGGATGTAGTTAACCAACCACTATGCTTGTCATTGACTAAATGACTGTCTCAAAGAAAAACGCGACAAAGTAGCATGAGGTGACACACAGCAGGCACTGCAGATGTTTTGCGTAGTCTCGCTGTTCGGCTCGCGACCAGTATTGTGGTGAACGAAGTAGCGCGCAGGCCTCCCAAACCCCCCACCGGCGGCCAAGCGGTGACAGCCCAGCTCATGGTCGTGAGCATTTGAGCTGCTGGTAAGGGGAGAGGCAGCGTGCACGGCTGCAGGAAATCTCAGTGAAAAAAGTGAGCTGAATGAAAAAAGAAAATTGCTGAGGCAGCCACGCAAGAAGTGTCTCGAAGCAGTGACCTGTCAGAGGAGATGCGTCTATCGATTTACGATCAGAGGTAACGTTTCCTGCACTGTATGACACAGCTTCTCTAGGATGTAGGTAACCAACCACTATACTAGTCAGTGTATCGCAGTTATTGTCTCAAAGAAAAACGTGACAAAGTAGCACAAGGTGACACAGAGCAGGCACTGCATATGTTTTAGCGTACTCTGGCTGTTCAGCTCGCGACTAGCTTTTTGTGTCTAGTAACCGCCTTGTTGTGCTTCCGCAGAACGACGTCCGCACAAGAGTTGTCAGGAAGAAGTCACGGTATGAGACATGCAGTAGGATTCATGCAGGCCGGCGAAACCTCAACCCGAAGCAGAGCTGGATGGTGTAGGCATCTGTGAAGTTGCGGCTGTTGTTCCTCACCCAGTCCTCCCATCCACTGGACCACTGGACCACTCGCCAAAACTGTTCAGTTTCTCCGTGGGCAACCCAGTCTCTGTCTTCTATGGTCTGGTTTGGCCATCTTTCTTGGAGGAGCTCAGGCAGGTCGTCATGGTAAGTCCTGCTTCCATAGGACCAACAGAGGCACACCTGTATCTTGTTATCATCGGTGACGATGAACCAGCGCGCGTCAACAATCCCAAGGCCCCCTGGCATGATGGCTGGGAAAACAGGCAGACCTACGAGCAAGTGGGCTGCAAATTGGTAAATAGCACATGCATAGCCATAAGAAGGCTCTGTTTGCCTTGTAAAGGTTCATGTGGTAAAAGAATATTGCAAAAGCTTGTGGGGTGCGTTGAGACTTCTTGCAAGTATATTCTTCATTGCTGTTGAGTTGCTTTGGTTTCTGGCCAAGATATTTTGGTAGTTGGCCCAAGTTGTATGGAGACTTCTGCAATCTCACTGTGAGCACCGAAAGGTCAGCCACGGAAAAAGCACAGTC
>CAXIVM010000475.1:0-16453 GCA_964035705.1 Porites rus | reverse complement strand
TTCCTATAGTTGGATGCTTGTGCCAGGCCGATTACAAAACAGGCTTTCTCTTGTTAAAGTATGGGTCGTTTCGGTTGGCGTCAGTCACTACAAAACTGGCCTGCAGCGCTCACTCTCAGAAGGCCACATTTTCGTCCCACATCTCAGCAAACTCTTCCCATGTGGGGCGGCCTTGCGCACAACATTCAGAGTGCACCCAGCACAGCTTGTGGTTGAACTCTAAGAGGACGATTTTGGGGTTGCCTCATCTCCCCTTTCCTCCCCTTGCGCAAGACATGTAAAATAAATCGACTTTGCTAATCTGCTTGACCTTTCTTCACAGAACAATTAAGAGGATACTCTAAACGATGTACTGTGTTTTGATGAGTCTTCTCCGCTCAGCCCGACCACATCGATCACTTTGAGCCCGCCACGCTGCTCACGGGGCTCACGCTCGGGAGCTTGTTTCTTTGGACCTCAGTCAGGGACTGTCCTGGTGCAAAACGAAAGACCAATTTGGTGCGAACCCGTGAGCGACCGATATCTCTAAGAGTCATCCAGAATCAGTCTCCCTTTCAGGCTCACACGCCACCTTCGTTCTGCAAACTCTTCAAAGTGAAACGGATAGTAGTCGTCCTTTTCATAGACATCGGTACTCTCAAAAAAGTCTGAACATGGATTTGATGCAAGAGAAGGAACTGGTACAGTATACACATGTTCTTCAACTGCGCAGTTGAAATACACAAGTTGTACATTACAATTATACTGATTGGATCTCATTTGCAAGGATACCGGTACTGCTGGCCAAAACAAGAAAGGCGTGTGGAAGAACTAGAACGATACAATACAAGCACAAAAAGAACAGGCCCTGACCAAAAGACTAGTGCACTTCGCTTTGAGACAAAGCAAGCTTCAGAACGTACACTCCGACTCATGGAGATGGAAAATGGCCACTGGGAAGATCATTTTCCTCTACAAATACGTAGTTTTCCACTTCCATGTTAGTGAGTCAGAGGCTCTGGTACTGTTCTCGCAGTGTCTTTCAAACCGAGACTTTGCTGTCCTGAAAATCGTCAAAGCCTCCCTGTGCGCGCCTTGAAACAGAGCTTAGCAACGTTTAGCGTGGTCTTGCCCGATGGAAAAAGGCCAAGGCTTTGACCACCAAGCTTCTCGAGTATTTGTGCCGAAACTAGATGTTGTTCTTTTTCCTGTGAAGCAAAACAAGGTGAAATGCACGCGCCCTTCTTTTGCGCCAAACACTTGTTGACAGTGACACATCACTTGTGCACGAACCCACACGCCTGCAACACCTTTGGCAGCGTCATACTCTTTGCGCTTTTGCGTCAAGGCTTCGTAGCCTGGTGCACTCGAAGACGGGGGCGTCACAACAGCAAGTTGCTGTTGCTGCTGTCAAATGCTTATATTTCAGCTGCAGCAGCTCAGCTGTCGGCACAGGTTCAGCTGAACCATCTCGTTGCCTGACGCAAAAGTGAAAGACAATTTTTTGTGGCGACAACGACTGGTTCCGACTCTGACTTCCTACAGCTCTTTTGTGTGTGAAGTTTTTGTCAAGTGCTCTTGTTCTAAGCAGCCGTAACTTAGTGGTCACAAGCGAATCAAAAGATCTAAAGAACATGATTCATTCAGCCAGTAAACACATGGAACACTTGAACATTACAAAAAGTTGCAGTGGAAAACATTGCCACCTACAGTATCCTTCAGTACAGTGACACCCTTGAATGCAGCTTGTCGCCTGAACCGGCAACATCTGGATGAGAGTTTTTTGCTCCTCAATTCCAACTCCAAGCTGCTAAGTGTGAGCAGCATTGTGTTCTTCAAAACGCTTTGTGTGGTACAAGGATCTAGTGCTGAGAGCCCTTGCGCTGCAAATATGATTTACGGATATCTTCCAAGCTGGCTGACTCTGAGACGCCTGACATCAAATTCCGGTTAGCTTGGCAACAAAAGATAGCAAAAAGCCGTTTAAGGAACCAACCGAGAAGTGCATAGCAATCCACTTTGGGAGCCTTCCAAGAAATGGTTGTGAGTTGTCATTGCTCTGATGAGTCCATGCTGATTCACAGGCTATATACATGTTGATATCGCATTAGCTACATTGACATTGACGACTTTGCATCTCCTTTTGCTCAGCAAAGGTTGCCTGCCACGAGAAGTGTCGAAGAGTGCCAATCCATCCTGCAAAGCAAATAATTGAGGTCAATACATAAATCTATTCGGTGAGGCGAATCAGAACAAACTGTGTTTCACTGGCCTCGGCAACAGCTGCGCCCCAGCACCTCTTGCGGTATCGTTCTCCGAGAATCTGGTATCGTTGCACCACTGAAACCAGCGCAGCAGATCCTTACAATGAGTGCTGCACGATGCGCAGTGCTCGAGGCCAATTTGGTCCTGCAACTGTGAATCCAGAGAATCCTCCACCCATCCACCCAATCTATTGCGAGGATCCGCCAGCCCGCCAGCCAGGACAAGTCTATTGTGAGGTGGATTTGAGACGGAAGAATTTGGGCATGCTTGGGGCTGGAATATGCACAGGACAATGGTGGCGTCATAGTACCATAGCTTGGAAAAATGGAACTAGCAATGAAGGTGAGCATGGGTGACAGAAGCAGAATTGAGATGACGGAACTTGGACATTACGAAGCCAAAAAACCATCAAACATGATGATTGGGGACATGCACAAGCCAAAGACCAGGACACCCCAAGGCCACATGAGGCCCTTTTCGACTCGTTCGACACAAGCTTTTCGCCTCGGAGACCTCCAAACTCGAGCTGTGGATGCGAAGGCGACTGACACCAGAACTCTGGAGATCTGAAGGTTCCAGTAGCCTTCTTTGCTTCTAATTAAATTCCATTTATTGTTTCTAATAGCTTCTTGTTCCTAGTAGTAAGGCCAGGAGCCCCTAGTAGCGTCCTTGCTCCGTTCGTAGCGATGCCCTTTGCTACTAGTAGCTTCTTGTAAGCAGTTGGGATACTGGAGTTCCTGTTTCCTCCGGCACATGTGCGATCTTCGCATGAGCTTGAGCTCAAAAATGGATACTGTATGAGACTGTCGTTAAGTGGTCTTCTACGCCTTTCTTTTCAATCGTAAATCTTCTGCTCCCGTTTGTAGAATTGAGCATCGTTGTTTCTTCTTTGTAATACATCACTGGCCTTCCCTTGGTCAACCAACTTGAGTTCCTTTATCTCCGCCACCTATACTTCCAATGTTGTCCACAGTGAAGGTGATCCCAACATTCAGCGGAATGGAATGGCATTGGACCAATGCCACTCCATTCCGCTGAATGTTGGGCATTGGTCTTTTTGAAATACAAACCGAAGAAAAGAGAGTTAACAAAAAAAGGAAAGGAAGTCTCCTTGGCACGCCAGCATGCGCACATGCCATCATTCCGCAAGAAGGCTACATATGCCGTGGTGTCATGGAACGTGGAAAACAAGGAACGGTGGAGCTTAAAGAGCGCAAGAAGGAAATGAGTTCGTCTACTTTGAGAAGGGCTTCAGTGGAGAATAGCTATACTTCGAGGGTGAGTTATACTTCCAGGTTGTCTGGTTCGTTTGGGATTCATATTTTGCTTCAAGTCCCCATGTGGATACGCTTTGTCTGACAGCTGCCATTGCTGGAAGCTTTTGGAACTTTTCTTCTTGGTGATTCGATGCAGTTTAATGTCATACTGAGTCATGCAGCAGTAGTTCCACAGGCTCCGTGTCATGTCAGTTCTAAATCATTCCAAAGGACATTGATGTTGTGAAGAATTGTCGTTTCAGTGCACATTGGCAACAAATCTCCGATGGAAAATGGCAAAACTGTGGTTTTTTCGACTTGGCTGCGCTCTGATCAAGGCCCAGGGGTTTCGCCCCTGGACCATGCCAAAACAGATCTGATCTAGGCAATGTTCGTTCCTCGATTGAAAAACCGACTCAGTCGGTGCAAGGAGTGCTATGTCCAAAGCCCAGGTCAACCTTAGAGATCGAACGCATACCGAAACGCGGAACGCCATGGAAACGGGGGCCGCCATGGAAACGCCATGCACCTTTTGCTTACCAGTAACAAGTGCATCGCTCCTCTGGTAACAAGAAGCTACTAGTAGCTAAGGGCATTCGTTTCGCTTCCGGTCCCTAGTTGGGGCCTCAAGCATGGGGCCAATGGGGTTTCTCCCTCACGGCCGAACGAACGCCACGGCAACAACGGTGTCATCGAGAAAACAACGGCGGCGTTCCTCATTCTTCGAAAACACAGACCAACGATTTCTCTGCGTATCGTTTTATTCTCTTCAGCCTATTGAGGCCCTTCCGTTCAGCCTATTGAGGCCTATTGCATCTGAAGCATCATGCAAAGAATAAGCTCAGGGCGCCAGGAGTGAAACCAATCAAAGCCCTTAGTTCGTTCAAGGAGTTAAGGAATCAAGCGCAAACAAGACTTGTACCACCCTTTTGCTTTACCTTATTTGCAGGTGTTTCGTGGTTGCAGTAAGCTTCTCAGAAGCTTTGAATACTTGCCACACGCCGAACATTAATGAGAAAGAATGTGGACGTTTTGTTGCATTATTAAGCCCGTCTTACGCATCAAAGCACATCATGCCTTTGGCAACGATACTGACACTTGGCAGTTGCAAAATCACAGCGGGACAAATGTTGCCCGCAACGAGAAGGGATTAGGCATCCCAAACCCTCTTACACCACAGTTCTGGACTGCGGTGCAGTTGCACTGAGAATTGATGTCAAGGTGTCCCAAGATCATTTGATGATGTGAAGATGCCGCTTAATGAGCTGCATCTCTGCATTGTAATGAACAAAAAAACGTTTGATCTCTCTCACGACCAGCAGCATGTCGGCCGCTCGGGCTGAACAATTCAACCTCAAAGTTCCTTGAAGAAACTCTTCGAAAGCTATCGTTCCACTTCCATCTCCATCCAAAACCTCCAACAAATACTGCGCTTCGGAAGGATCAACATTGACATAATCAAAGAAATCCAGGATCGTGGGGGTCAGGGTTTGATTTCGCAGTTCTTGCAGTGAAATGCTGCCTGAGCCATCCATGTCCATCTGTTGAAAAACCTTTCGAGCTTGGAGTATCTGCATGCGAACCTTCAAGTGATCCGCTTGCCGCGAAACAGCCTCAACAAAAGTTCCAGTAATCACATTGAGCAGTGCTAATACGCAATATGCGACAAAGCCAACAAACAAATATCCAAACCACGGAGAGATATGGTCCATAAGCGGCTTGCTGATGTCATTCCAATCAACTCCTGCAGCATTATGGCACAAAAAGTCTTATCAAAATGCTACGAAGATCGTCCTAGATTATGTTCCGCATCTTGGTCATGGCTTTCTCCTCTACTTCAAAAGCACGCAGCACGCTGGGGTAGAATCGGATGTAACATATCGACATATGTGAAAGCTCAAAAGGCACTCTTTCCGCTCAAAATGCGTAGCGACATCAAATGGTTTAAGGCCTGTAAGGTAAAAAGGCCGCGGGCGAAACACAATCCGGAACAAACCCAAACTCAAGCAATCTTCTTCAGTTGATCCATTTCTTTGTTGATTTTGGGGTTTGGATCTGGCCCGAAAAGCGTCACCAGGACATCGGCGGTCTCGCCGATCATGTCCAACCTGCCACCTCTCACATCCTTCTCCAAGATTCTCCACTCAGCTTGGTGGTCGGGGTCGAATCGAGCATATGTCGTTCGGAGGGAAATGATTCAGCATTGAATCTCGGAGCCGGACCGCGAAAGGATCTTGCGTTCCTACACACGTGGATTCCGTGTGGGTCTTGAAAGTGCCAGCCGGGTCTCTCAGCGAGCCGCATCAAATGGCTCAACATGGGGTCATCAGCGCTCAGGAGTCGACCGGGGAGAGAAAGTCCCTTTGGAGCAGCAGCCTTCAAACGAGGGTTGTATGTAATGCTCCGTGTGCCTTGGTGCAGCACTGCTTTGAGATGGTCTGACTTCATCTCTTTTGTACCGCAATCTATCAGCATATTTTCGGTCGAAGTCCAGTGGATCTGCGTTTTGTCTTTGCGAAGGACTGACTTCACGCGTCCAAGCCACTGTAAATGCCAATGATTTCTGGCTTCCGTAGGTTGGCGTATCTGATGTGTTCTTGTCGTACACATCTTTTGCATCTGTGACCAGCCCCAAAGGAATGGAGCTGTTGTACTGAGCTGCTCGTCCCCCTTCAAGACGCTAAAGCCTTGAACCTCAGCAAGCAATCCTCGGAGAAGAGCACAATGTCCAGAGATTCCTCTGATCCCAACAATTCGGCGCCGTATGTCGAGCGGCACACCCTTGTGAGTCTGTGACTGCGGGCATCCAACACTCCGAATCGTCCTTGCTTGCCACTCATGAGGTTGCGGTCTGCAACCAACACAAGGTAAGCGGCCTGACTGAACACCTTGGTGTACAATGTACCATCCGCTCCGCCGGCTCTCGTGACATTGCCTAATGAAGCGTCTGTCACCACCAAAATGCCAGCACCTTGTAGGTCCATCTGACCAAAGCGAAGCTTGAATCCAGCATCCTGTTTCATCAAACGGGCCAGGGCATTCGCTTTGAGCAATGTCTTGACAACTGGAGGTTCGCCTTGCAACACACTGAGGTGAAATCCCATGTCCCACCTCACTTGAGCCGCCAACCACTGTAAGCTTCCCAGTATGGCTCTCAACTGGCGATGCTCGGCAGGTGTGAGCGCTGCTTCAAGTTGCTTCTTGCGGTGAACAGGGACAGTCTTGCGGTGAACAGGGACAGCAATGCTGCATACTGACCTCAATGGTCATGTCAGCATTCTGCTTGATTTGTTTGCCGCAATACGTGAAACAACCTGTCTCCAGCGATCCGAACCCAAGCTCATCACCTAGGGCTCTGAGGGACTTGCCAGCTAGGTCTGTTCCTCCCATCAAGAGGTCGTCGACGTGGCTGACCACAATGCCTTGTAGGGAGCCATCGGCTCCATAAAGGAACCACTGAGCTGCATCCATGTCACTGCGACGCCATCCCAAGCGAAGAAGTGACTTGTTCAACCGGAGATACCATCGTCTCGGGCTGTCTGCTAATCCAAAAACTCCTTTTCGCACACGGGCTAAGCCGCCAGCACTGAAAGGAAGCATCGGCTCGTCAGCAGAGGTGCAACGAATGTTGCAAATGTACAGCTCACGCTCACCTTCTTGGAAATATTCGCCTTTCAAAAAGGCGGACTTCACATCAGCAGACCACAAACACCACTTGCGAGCTGCTGCAACAATGAACAACATGTGTTGCGAACTGCGAGAACTTGTGGGTGCGTCTTTGCGGACACTGTATGCAGTCTCATCTTTGTACCCTGGAATGACCACACGTGCGTTGGCCAACAAGGGCAACGGGTTGCTGTCTGACCTGAGACCGTCGTGCTTGTCGGTATAGATGTACCGAGGTGTGAGGATCTTGTGCAACTGACCGGATGCTCTCAGCTTTGCCTTGATGCGCTCGGACTCCTCATCTGAAAGAATCTCAAAAGCACCATTGTCAACCTGAACTTTCCAACCGGTTTCAGCTGCTTTCCGGTATTCAGCTCGCTCATGCGTGGGGATGTCCTTCCATTTCACTTCACGACGAGCTGTCTTGGCTGCATTGACTTCGTGTTCTCCACAAGGCCAAAGAGCGCAACTGATCTCATGCGCCTCCCACGATGCGCGGGTAGGCAAAGGCCACTTGCCTGACCAGCTGCCATGGTCTTGAACTGCAAGGTTGCCATCTGCTTTCTTATCTTTCTCCACTTGCAGTTGTATCGCTCTCAAGGGATGCATGGTGGCATTCTTGAGAATATTTTCTAAAATCTCATCTTGCTTTGGCGCTTGCTCAACATCTGGAACGGACTGATTTGCAGTGTCTTTGGCATACCTGGAAACAAGTGCCCGCTTGGTCTTGAGCACATTCTGAATCACTGAGGTGGCCACCAACACTGAATGCTCTTCATCTTCACGCAGCATCTTTTGGGGCTGCTCTGACTCAACCTCCGAAGGCCTCTTCACTCCCGTCTGCTCGTCAAGCTCTCTAGCAGCATCCAACGAAGCTGACAAGCGGGAACTCAACGGTGGAGTGACCGGCGATGCTTGACTGGCACCTGTGATCAACTGGGGCACAGGCGTGCCAGGTGCAGCATGACTCATTTGTCGCGAGGGACAGCGACTGGAAGCTGCCATGGAAGATGCTCTTCTGCTCAAACTGCCACTGCCTGGAAGCTCGCTCCCAAAGTGACTCCCTCCTCCTAAAACACCCAGTCCTCCTCCATCCAGGGCTTGAAACAACTCTGTTGGGGCAACAGGTGGCAAATCATCTTGCACTGCGTGTTGTTCAGGCACTGTCGGTAAGGGACTTGGATCAACTGCCACTGAGGGCGTCGGTGGTGGTGGAAGGTTTGGGCCAACATCTTCGGAGCTCTGTCGTTTGACATCATGCAATGCCGCTTCAACGCAATCCTGTATTGCATCGTGCCAGACCTCTGCAGAAATCTGTTCCATCGACGAGGCGCTCCTCAAATGTTCTCTGGCGCACTTTGAAAGCTGTCCCTTAAAGGACACATATCCAGCATTATGACCTTCTAGGGCCACGAGAAGGGCCGGGCCATGCCATCTCCTCAGGGACAACCTCTTCTTCGAAGGTGCAGTTTTGGAGTTGTACTTGGACCAAAAATAAACAATGTCCCCAGGTTCAAGCGGCTGTGACATGGTGGAGCTCCGGGATCGCGCAAGCTCGGCTCTACGAATGCCTGGTCATAGCAACTTTGGCTGTTTCTCTCAAAGCAATTTGCCTCGCCAGCGACGGGCGTCCATCTATGAGACCATGTTCAGCAAGCCTCTGCCCAAAATTGCCCAACACATCTCCAATCATCCTGGGTTGCCCAGGAAATGAATTCGCGGCCTTGGTCGGCCACAATGACCCTTGGAGGTCCAAACACGCTCATCCAACGTTCTTGGAACCAATGAACAATGCTGTCAGAGTCTTTGTGTTCCAAAGCTTCTGCCATCTGGAACCTGCTGGTCCAGTCAATGCAATGCACAATGTAAAAACGCTGCTCTGTGATATCTGAACACTCAAAAATGTCTATGTGCGCCTGATCCGAAACATCTTTGGGCGTAGGCAACGACGTCGGCCTATGGCTTTTGGGTCGCCTTTTCTCATCACAGAGGCTGCATTTCAAAGTTTTGGCTGCCAAGATCACTTCTTTGGGGGCACCAGACAAAACCAAAGCCCTTGCCAAGCGACGGTTTGAACGGTGACCTGTGTTCTCATGCAAGCGTTTGACAGCTTGCCGAACTGCTGAGGAAACTCTGGCATCGGGTGCACCATCCTCATCAACTGAAGAGATCTCTGACTCTGTGTCATACGGATCCATGGTTGCACCTCCTTCCTCCTCAGGCTTTCCCTCCTCCGCCCCATCAACAGCCAACACTTCACGACACTTGGCATGGTCGAGGTGGAACTGTTTCTCAAGGCCTCGAACAATAGCTCGAGCAAGTGCAATCGGGAAGTGACCAGCTCTGCTTGTGATCTTGGCTCCTCCGAGAACTGGCTGGTGGATGTGGTTCCGACTGCATTGCGTGCCTTGCAATTCATCAACAACACACGAAGACGAAGTAGCAATGCGAGTGGGTTTGCGGTGAAGAAAACCTGAAGCACTCTTGAGCTGGAACGCACGCTGATCAAAATCAACACATTCAACAGCTGCTGACTCAAGGAATTGTATGACCTCGGGCAGCGTCCAAGCCATTGAGCATTTGGGGTTCTCCAAAATCAAATGTGCATTCCTCTTCAATTGCAACCGAGCAAGGACCAGGGCAAAATTCAAAAGGACACGACCTTCTTTCCGCCTCTCCTCCAGTGTTGCACTGGGCCTCAACCTTGTCAAAGGAGACCAAGGCCCACATGGAAAAGCCAACACCAGGCAAAACGGATCTTCTTGCATGACTTTGTGGAGACATGCATTGCGGTCTTCTTTCTTCAAAAAGTTCCAGCCGGTCTCGAGCGACATGGATGTAGCAACTTTGTGTCCTCTCAATGCTGCCAGTTTTGCAACTTGCTCTGTAGCTGTATAGATCTCCCCAACAATCGGCTGAGTGGAACCTTTATCTGGACCTTTCTTCACTTTGGCGGGGTCGTCCCGAGGCCGTTGGGTGTGAGCCACCGTCCCAACTGCTTGGCGCCTGGTCGACCCCTCAGCTCCCTTCCAAAAAAAAACACCCCCACCCGCATGATGAAGTTCTCCTGAAAGCATTTGCGCATACTTTGGTTCCACTCTGCCGTCATGACCTGCTTAATCTCACGATGACTTTGGGAGATCAACTCACGATCTTTGCAGTGTTTTCGCCAAGCGTCACCAATCATCTGAGCAAGGCCTGGCTTCACACTCTGATTCACACTCCAGGGGTTCATCCCGAGGTGTTTCCAAAGAATGGCCCCCTGAGAAGGTCCGCCTCCTCCTTGAGATCGGACTGCACTTGCCAATTCAACTGACGAAGCTCTTCCTCCGTGTAAAGGGCTCCTTGGGTCCCCTCCTGACTCCAACCATGGGCTGTCCCGTCCATCACGGCATCGTCCTGAGCCATGTCGAAGCGCATCGCTCCTTGAGTCTGCAGGTTCACCGGAACTTGATTCCCCTGCAAGGACATCATGTGGCCCATGACTTGAGTCAACATGCTCTGAAACTTCTGATCCTGCTGCGCCAGGAGGTCGTGGATGTCTTGCAACTTCACTCCTGGCATTGGACTTGAGGCTGCAGTCATGCCTGGCGTGGAAGGAGCGGCCAACGCTGGGGTCTCCGGAGCACGAGTTGAGGCTGTTGTCAAACCCTTTGGAGGCTCCTGGTGTGAACTTGCTGAACTGCTTTTGGCCGAGGGTGGATCCTTGCTTGCAATCAACTTGACGACCGGTCGAATGGCCGCCTTGAGCTGCTCGACTGTTGTCTTCTCGTTGTACTCCACCTGAACGAGAGATGCAAGCTTTTGGAGATCTGACTTCAAACTTGGCAATCCTCCCCTGGGGCCTATCAGCTCTCGAACTGCGTCGGCTTGCTTGCCTTCCTTCTTGGCCTTGTCTGCTGCAGCTCGAGCCTCTGAAACTGCCTCCTGGCGAATCTTGCTGGCGATCCCTTTTGAACTGCGAGCTGCCAGCATCCCTTGAAGCATGGGATCTTCCACAAATGAGGTCTGCCAACCGAGGCGGTCTCGAAGCCACATGCACTCCTTCAAATTTGCGGCCGTGAAGCTTTGGAGAGTCTGGGCTCTTTGGAAATGAGCCTTGGGCAACGCTCCATTGGCCACCATGTTTTGCGCCTGCAATTGCCACTGCATCAGGCTGCTGATTGAAGGATACGGAAAGGGCACATAGCGCAGCCACGGCCGCCGACACAACCATAAGCAAATGCCGCGCACGCGCCATAGGACTCTTGTTTGCAGGCGGATGAGAAACCTGCGCCGCTTTCCCACCGGTTGACTTTCGAGGTCGATCGCGTCGTCCATGAGCAATCCCGAGAGTGAGGTCTCGATCGGGTGTGCTTGAAGAGGATGTTGTCGAACTTGGTGAGGCTTTCAAAATAGGCAATTCTTCGAGCCAAATTCAACGAATTGCTACCTGCTTCAACCGACATGCCTACAAGCTTTGCTGCGCAAACAGAATGCTCTGACAAAAGATGCTCATGGCTCTTGAGGTCGTGGTGAGGGTTTCCAACAAACTGAACTGCCAAAAGCTTTCTTTGCAACCACTCGTGATGCGCAATCTGCAATGCAACAACCCCATCCTGTCCAACCCGACGCCAACGCTGGGAACCAGGCCTGGGCCACTCCGAAGGGATCAATCGCAATGCAAAACGTCCTGCCGTCAACTGGTGCAAAGAAATGTGCTTGCCCGACAAATGATCAGCCCTCATGATCTTCTTGGAAAAGCTCAACACGCAACCAACTCCATCCAACCAATCCCGTCCCAGAAGTAGTCCCAAACTCTCAACTGGAATGATGGATACCCAAGTGAGGACCAAATCTGTCCCAATGACCATCGGCAACCTGATTCTGTAAGAACTCTTCTGTGCGCCGCCGTCACCGAAACGAAATGTCTCCTGCTCAGGGCATTGTTGAACCAAGCATTTGATCTCCTGGGGCGCGGCATTGAGTGCGGTAAGGTAATGATCCAACCAAGCTGTTCCACAACAAGTTCTGTTACAAGCTGAATCCAAGGCACCCATCAGTCGTTTGTCCATGGATAGGGAGGCCAACTGGCTCACATGGACTTCGTTCGACTGGCGCAAGGCTTCCGACAACGTGGATGGACGACTCACACGAGACAATGTCAACACTTCATGAGCTTCATCCGCAGGTGCAGTGGGGTCAGCGGAAAGCTCTGTAGTCAAAGCTTCAGCCACACGCACTTGCTTCTGAGGCTTGGGGTTGCTATTCTTGGGCTTGTAGAGTCCTGCTCCAGGGTTTGGGCAACCATGGTCTCCACTCCAATGGCCTTGCTGGCCGCAATCCCAACAACTCGACTTGGCTTTCTTGCCATTGACTTGATTGCCTGTGAATCGAGGTTTTGCAGGTTGGCTCATAGGCTTTCCATATCCTCGATCCTTCTTGATCTCGGCAATCTTGTGGCGAGCCTCACGCATTGCGACAAGCGACTCAGCGGCTTGTTCGACTCCACATTCGAGGGCTTCCAGCACGTCAGGTTCCATGCCCTCTTCTTCAAGAGCCTGAATCTCTGCCGCCAACACTTCGGCTTCGGCCGTCAAAACCTCTTCAAGGCCACTTGCATTGGCCTCTGGCTGATCTGGAACCAACTCCTCTTCATCGTCTTCGCCTTCAAGGACTTCGTCAGCAAGCCCTTCAGCAACCATGGCACTTCGTGGAGGTGGAGGCTTGGGAGGTTGTCTAAAACTCTTCTGTGAACTGCCACCAACCGACGATGACCTGTACGACCGAGTACCAAACGACGATGAACCACCGGAGAGAGGTTCTGTAAGATGAGGCTCCCGACTGAGACTGGCTGAGGAAGCGGCTGAGCAATGGTGATCTATCAGTGGCGCTCTTCCGACGCAAAGGATCTTCACTATGCAAATCACGGAAGAGTCTCAATGCTTCAGCTTCAACTTCCTCATAGGATTCACGACCCCTCAACGCTGTATCAAGCAACTGGACTCGAATTGCATCGAGCCCCAAGCGATTTCGCAAGAACCAACCCAACTCCTCGCTTGGCAACGTAATGCCTTCTCGACGCATCTCCGACACAAGCGTTCGAAAGCGGGCGCAAAAGGTGCTGATTCTCTAGCCAGCGTTTCGTTTGAGGTCTTGGTAAAACTGGCGTCGAAGTTCACCTTTTCGATCGAGGATGGTCCTTCCCATGCTCTCTTCAAGAGCCTTCATGAGTTTGCGGATGCCAAACCAAGGGTCTGCTTCTTCAAGGACCACCTCTTCGCCAGATGATGGGTCTGTACCCCTCACTTCAGTCTTCCCGGCCAATTCTTCGGGAGTGAACTCTTCACATCGAGCTCGAACGATGCCTGTCTGGCGCAATGTCCAACGAGCTGCAACATTGTATTTGGTGCACGACGATACGTCCATCGACGCCATCCACCAACTCATCTCCCTTTGAAAGGTCCGGAAGGTCGAAGGGTTCCCATCCCATGTAGGAACTTTGTACCAAGAAGATGAACCTTTCTCTTCATCAGCCATGGTTCCTCGCAAAGTGCGAGGATGAAACAACTAAGGTGTCAACTGCAAAAAGGCAACGTACAATGTCCAATGTCACAAGCGATGCAACCAACGGGCAATGTACAATGCAAAAGTGGTTGTTCAATGTACAACGGCAACTGGCAATGTATCAACACGCAGTGTTTCAACAACCAATGTCAATGTACAATGTCAAAGGTGTGGATGCAACCCAATGTAGCGTGGCTTAGCCACCAACAGCGAGCTTCACCCAGCGAATTCCGGCTTTGTAAAGATCAACCTGGGGAAGGCGCTTGCCAACACACCAAATCCAATCCAACTCAACCAACAAGCAACCAGCGGAGTTCCAAGGGCAATGCAACCACCCAAAGGTGGGTCAACGCAATGTGCAACCGCCAAAAGGATCTTCAAGCTCCGAGTACCACTGTGAAAGCTCAAAAGGCACTCTTTCCGCTCAAAATGCGTAGCGACATCAAATGGCTTAAGGCCTGTAAGGTAAAAAGGCCGCGGGCGAAACACAATCCGGAACAAACCCAAACTCAAGCAATCTTCTTCAACATAAAATCCCAATAGCAGCCACATGGACCACAAACTCCAACAACAGGATCAAAGTGGGACACTCTTATACTGTGTGGCCAGCTGGTAGTAGCACAAACCATCAACCACCACAAGAAGGCAGCCAGAATTCTATTCTAGCACTATTCTGTCCAGCCGAAACCCACACTCAAGAGCGAAACACCCCGGATAGAATATGGCAAATTAATCCGAATGAACTGGAGTAAAGGACTGCATATACATATATGGAACACACGCAAGGCCGCAAGGAAACAAATTTGGGTTGTAAGCTGGGATGCATGTTGTGAAACAGTGGTATGATGGTATGTATACAGGTATAGAAGCAGTCACGCCACCTGCAACTCAAGGCTCTTAGACGTGATTGCTGCAATCACAGCGGGGGAGGGACCGCGAAACCAATTTGATATCTAGGCGTCGCCGGCAAGCAAAGCAATCATAACAAAGCCCGGCTTCAACGCACTGCCTACACACTCTAATTACAGGAGCATAGATGGGCACGCACCACAAAGCGGCAGCACATACGACCACAGGGTGAGCCAGCCGCGGTTCAAGGTAGATCACTGTCTAATGATTGATGTTGGCCTGACAATATTTCACTAGCGTCTCTACCGAGTAACCCAAAGAGCAAACCAGTAAGCTGGTCTACACCCTGACATTAAGACGAAATAGCAAAAACATGCAAAAGTTACAGGATGGGAATTGCGCCCCAATACGGCAGCCCCTCATGAAGGCCAGGAGGAGTAAACAACACACAAAGGCCATTCTCGAAACGTCTGTAAGATCGCAAGTTACACACAAAACACGGCTGCTAAAATCATGCTCAACTCGGATGTTCTCACTATTCGACAGCCCTTCTCCTCCACTCAGTGCCTGGAATACTGACAGCATCGATGTGGGTATGTTGCCCCACCTTTGAACCAGCTCGCCCTCTGGGTTCACCGGATTTTCCAGGTGGTAGACATACACCGCCTGCGTCGCATAGATGGCCATGACGTAGATGGCCATCACCAGCAGGCTCAAAACGCAAAGAAACGTTCGCACCGACAGAATCAGGCAACTCACAATCAGTTGAAGCTCTTCGGCAAAGCGAACCGTTCTCACCAGGCGCATCACTTTGATTCCACGACAAATCCGCACCGTGCGCATCACACCACTGTTCAAGACCGTCTGCGTGTTGGCAGAAACCAAAGACACAATGGCGACCACTTCTTCAAAAATCTGAAGGATGTTCAGAAAAAAGTCCATGATGTTCCATGCACATCCGTGCATTGTAAAGAAACGCATACGATAGACATACAGTTTTAAGCCCACCTCAACTGTGAACCAAAGGCAAAAAGCCCAGTCAATCGTCCTCCAAACATGCCCGGGATCTAAGGCTCTTGTTTCTGCAAGATAGTTTATTTGCAAACCGATTTCCAGCGAGTACAGAAGAATCATCACTATGCCAAAGCCTTCAAAGCAATTGCTGGAGATGAAACGTAGAACTTGTTTCCGACCTTGCGACATATTGTCCTCCTGCAGTCCACCACCCACGTCAGGCACCAAGCCAAAGATCCGCTCAATCATCGTCTCCCGCTGGGCTTTCATGCTAAGGGACTGATTCAACTTCACGGCGCCCGTCGGCCCACCAGGCGCGTTTGGCTCTGACGGCGACGGGTGAGCTTCGCTCTCGTCATTCTCAGGCGAGATTTTGGTGCCCCAAGCCAAGGTAGGTTTCTTTTCGGGTCTCTTTTCACCCACGTCGTCCAGGTATTTGGGATTCACGGCGTGGACACAGTCGTCCCCGAGAAAGGACTGGAATTCAGAAGCACCTTCGACTTCGTGCAACGTTTCACCCTCCCACGCGCGTGATGCTGTTGGAACCTTTCTTACTTCAAGCTTCTGCTCCACTTGGCTCACAAGAGAATCAGTAGCTTTCTGCAACTCGATGGTGACAAGGTGGCACAATTCCTTGCACATTTCACTGAGCTTCTCATCCGCCAAATTCATAATGGAATCCATCTCGTCTCTTGCCATGGTGAAACAGCAAAAATGGAAGAATAGAACAACAATGTATTCTAGTTACTTGCAAGACCTGGCATGCAAGGAATCTTGTTGCCTTCATAGGATTCCGTGTCAATGCAGCAACAGTGCTTTGTCTCATGTCTAGAGCTGAAACGCTTGAGGAAAACGCTAGACACCAGTTCTCTTCGAGA
>CAXIVM010000473.1:72109-152812 GCA_964035705.1 Porites rus | reverse complement strand
GATACGAGTACCTCGGTGATCCTCGGTGTACGTCCAATTAAGTGAATGGTCTGACCCGCAAAAAAGTAATCATCACTATATATAGGCGTAGATTGCAAACTCGCCTGATCTTGTGAGTTTTTCGTGGAGTTGTTTTCTGTAGCCGAGGAAGCACCAATTTTCCACTATACTGTAGTTGCATGTAGTTGCTGTATGGGTGTGCATTGGAATAGGGCGTGCCTTCCAACCATTTGGTTCCAGTTGATGCTCTTTTTCCCCGGGTGTGTCGGAGGGGTCTCCCTAGTTGAACACAGTAACATTGGCATTTCGCCGTGCTCAAGATTCGTTTTTCTCCTCTGACCTGCCGCCCAAAATGGCAGTGGCTTAAAGGTTGCTGGCTGCCCTGGTGATTGGCCCAGAATTCCAACACCGATGGTGAAACACAACAGCCCCAGATCTAAACTAGTACGGAAATATGTCTATACCGATGGGTAGGACCGTCCAAATTCCAAGTCATCTCAAAACATGCCAAACCGGCTGCCTGTTTGGGTGTTCGCGTGTTCGTGTTTCACGGCCAGTCTTGTAGAAGTGCTGTCGGCCAAGCCAGTTGATTTCTTCGGCCGACAGGCAATGAAGCGAGTCGCTTCGGCCGTTTTGCAGAGCCGGTGGTTCGCAAACGTTTCAACAGTACCTGCATGTCCAAAAGCAGTGCTTCGGGTTATCATCGCACACTGCATCCCTCTTGTACACATCTCAAAATAGGTTGCATAATCATTAATTATAGATTAACAACTCAATCAAACTGCATATGTTCTTCCATTTATTGTTGTTGCATGTTTCTTTTCAGTCCTTTTTGTTTGACTTGTTCCCTGTGGACGGGCATCTGCGATGGCCTTGGCAATGTAGTTTACCCAAACATCTGAAGGATACGTGGTGAATAGAGTATTGGACCGTATAGGAGACTTTACAAAGCACTTTATAGAAGAATACAGAACACATCTGTAGAATGGGATGTCCAACCTCGGCTCAAAACCACATAAACGCATGTTCAACCCTAAGCAACAAAAAAGTCTGGCAAGTGGGTCGGTGAAATGACCAAATCAAGTTCGGTGGTATATAAAGTTGGATTCCCCTATTAAATGACATCCAACTGAACTGCATAAGTTGTTGAAGCCAGAAAAGGCTAGGCCTATAAAATGACATTCAAACAGAAGAAAGCTTGAACATCTTTAAACAGGTAATATTGAGGAAAGTCAGCTTGAGTAGAAAGTGAAAAGGGACTAAAGCCACATAACTCAATATGTTAATGTGAATATGTTCGTATCGAAAGAGACACAGGGATCTACAAAGGGGAACCTATGAGCGATGGCCTCCAACTATAGAAAAAGCCTATCCGTATCATATCTAAAGTGCAAGTCCAAAACATCCTGAGAATGGGCCGCACAGTGTCTTTACGATCAAATGCAATTTCACTTCACCAACATGTTCAAGCTGCTCCAAAGCAGCTTCTTGATAAAATGGCAGTCGAGATGTCTTATCTTTTATGACTTGAAAACGACGATTCTACAGAATACCATGTTCAGGCCTTTTTCATCCAGGGCGTCCTGACTATAGAATGGGTCCCTGAATGGCATTTTGTAGACTTCAAGGGTCCCCATGTTATAGAGATCCATGCACTGGATATTCAGAAAGATGGACAACAGAACTTGATGGGTCTTCAGTGGTCGTCACAGGTCATCTCGTTCTTTTCTAGCTGGTCATCCGACTCTTGGAAGCACCTCCACTCCCCCCCCACAGAAAGACAAGCCGGTGACCCCAATCAACTTCGGCAACTCCAAGCGGCATGGAGTACTTGGCCGCCACCGAGCCATTGGGACCTGCTAGATCCGAGAGTTCGAACACTCCCACGCACCCCCGATTAGTTCCTAATGCACAAATGATTGAGGTCTGCTTTATTCTGCTTTGTTTTTAAAATGCCTTTGTTAGGAACCTCTTTCAAAGTCTGACCTTTTGCACCCTTTTGCTGAAATGAATTTTGATCATTTTGGATCATTTTGGTCCAATCATCTGCCTTATTCAAGAGGCTCAGAGCCCCAACCGACTTGTTCGACCAAAGGGTCCAGCGGCACCACCCAACGATGGTTCTTGATTAGAGACCCAAACTGCATCGTGCTGGCAGAAGGCCTGGTTGCCATCTTTTTTGAGACACCTATACAAGCCGTGCACAGTAGTTTATTCGAGTTGTACCTGAGAACCTTGGCAAGCCTTGGCAGCCTTGGATGCACCGTAATGTGAAACCGGTGAAGCAAATCACGCAGGAAACAATGGAATATTGGAACCAACCAACCATTTTTCAAACAGTAGAGCTACAGCAACAAAGCAGTGCTTGCAATTGATTATATACCTATTGTGAAGGGATTTGAAGGCTCGAGCATGATTTTGGAACCCGCGATACACCAAACCTGCTTGAAAAAAAAAGTGCTGTGGTTAGGAACCTGTTTCATGAATTCCGCCACAGAAGGTGATCCCGATGTGGCGATACATACTCCCGTGATGGAGAACACACAGCTGGTCATATTTCACCTACTTGCAGTTCAGCATCCAAAGGTTCAATGTATATTTTCTGGCCACAGGCTAGCCACTGTCGCTCTTCGTCGGCCTAGTGGTGGGAAACCATGGTATCTCATTCGGGCCTCGAATGACAAAGTCGCAAGGAGTCTCAAAGCAGTCCGATGGCAGCCTCAAATAGACGTGGCTCAAAAGACAAGACCTTCTAATTTTTGGAGCAGTAGCTAAAACATGAGTTGACCACTTGGGCAAATTTGAATGCCTGATGTCATGCTTGACCAGTGACTACTCATCAGTCCATAACCCGTTGTAGACTGAGCATCTATATTGATATTAATAATTCCTACTCACTGAAGTACACCAGCATCGAACCTCGACAGTGCTTAGATTTGCGCGTACCTCATTGACCCAAGCCGCGGACACCGCTGCAGATAGAACATGGAGAGACCTGTGGGAGTAAGTACAGTACAAAAGGATCGACACCCTGTGTTGAATTATGTATATATATATATATTATAACATTATATAATCTAGACAACATCGCCGTTCATCATCTTCCCTGTCGCTGCCACGTAATTTGTAAGGTGCTTCCACTCGACTCTCGTCGACGATTGATTTATCAAGATCTGCACACTGCACACACATGTATATATATATATACATATTTATAAGTATATATACACACATCTGTGTAGCTGTTCCATGAATGCATCAATTAAAGCTTCTAGTGCCTGGACACTGTAAACATGAAAGTTGAGCCAAATTGTGGCATGTTTCCAAGTATATGTTGAGGAAAACAACGATTGAACGCTGCCCCCACCTGGAAACCGTTGATGACTAGTAACTAGATGTTTAGATATGATCAGCAGTAATTCCGGGCCTCTACTTGAAGGTACTGGAAAGGGTGGGGTAGCCACCAAAACGCGGCCACAGCCACGTCGCCACTTTTGCCGGGCGGCAGGGTGACGCCCTCCAGGCTTGGCAGAGGAGCCCCTCTGGTATGAACCTCCAAGCGTCCGTAGCTGGTCTCCTGAAGGAACAAATGGCACAAACGAGAGTGGCGCCTCAATGGCGGAAGTAATCGGGTTGGGCAGTTGATTGATCGTGGATGCTCCACTCTATATAGCTCTCCTCCTAGAGACTCAGAACCAGTGTGGCCAAACATCTCCATATCGGGGGATGTCCTCGTCAACAATCATGTGGGACGAGGTGGCCATGGGATGTTCCGAATAGGACAACAAGTGACTTGTTTCAAGTTTCAAGTGATCCTCGCCCTGAGTTGTGATCTGGAAGAAGGGCAACTCGACGCAAGACCCAACGAAGCATGAAGCCGACATAGAATCTAGACTGTGTGTGTGTATCCCGCAAATACCATCAAAACATATCACAACTCACCGTGGGTCCGTTGGTAGTAGCAAAACAGCGCTAAAGCTTTGCTGACGATCAGTGAACGTAATGTAGAGCATGGAAGAAATTACCCTCGGGCTATCATCTTGTGCAAAATCAAACTTGGCATTGAAAATTGCAAAGTTGTAAAAGTAGTACAGCTTTGATTTTTGTTGAGAAAACAAGGATGCACATAAAGAATCATAAAGACAAACACAAAGGAAACATAAGGAACACGCACTTTCCCTATTTTTGTCTCCTATTTGTTTCCCAGTGGTTTCCAGGATTCTGCAAGATCTGCAGAAGGAAAAGCAAAGGACAAAACAAAATAGGAAAACCGGTTGTCCTTTTTGTTCCCCTGTTGCTTGTCCTTTCTGTTTTCCAATGTTTGTACTATGTTGTGCTGCAATATAGTTTTGCTATTGTTGGTTCTTTATCTTGACCGCACCCAGTGGAAGCTTAACTTAACTTCCGCACCTCGGAAATCCAAAGCAGTGTGCGACAGGGGAAAGGATGAAGAAGGTGAAGGATCAACATCAACTCGTGTAGCCGCTAAGATCTGCGAACCACTCTGCTAAGCATTTTGCTAACCATTCTTGAACCAAAGACACGGCTATAGCGTATGGCTCTTTGCTGCGATTCACCAAGTCGATGCTCGACACCGGTCACCCGCCACGCTCCACTCACTCCTTAAGACCACTTCGGTCCAAGAGCCAATGAGGACAGCTCAAGCCTCGGTGCATCGCGGAAGAGGTTTCACACCCTGAAGATACACTTTGGCGCTAGAAAGCTTGACAGGCCGACCAAGCGGAACATTTACATCTGATGACACTTAGGGGTTCGAAGGTTTTGCTCTGTGGCAATCTTATCAAGTCCCCCAAGCTCCAAGGTGATGGAGCCTCCACCGGGATGTACCACAAAACCCTGCGCGTTGCTCCGGGCTCCGGGTCGTGGCAACTGTTCAACTAGATGGCCTTTAAACATGTGGGAGATGAGACCTCTATCACTTCTCACATGTTTCAATCCACAACCCCACAAATTGAACTCAGCTTCCTCAGGTCCCTCAGGTTCCCAATTCTGCGCAGCAAGCTGTCCGGTTTGATCCAGCTTTAGCACATCTGCCTAGCAGCGCAGCTCGCCGTGGCCCAGGCACTCCAAGTTCAGAGCTGCTGCGGCACCTTTGCTGCTGATGCGTAGCTCCAGCACCTTGGCCTCATGAGGAGGAACACATGGGCCGACACGCAGTACAGTAGGCAAAGCTGGGTTCTCAAGAGCAACGTACATGGGGGGAGCAACTTACATGGTTTCCCGAGAAGTTCAAACCAAAACTCAGATGGTCCCCAAGAGTACTCAAGGCTACAGGGACAAGTGATGATTGAAACAACATGTGCTTTGTAGATGAACACGCAGAAGTGGCAGGGGCCTGTGAAAGATCCAAGAGACTCGGTCACTTCTTGCCTATTCAAAGGACGTAATCTGCCATGATTCTCAAGCCTGAACTGAGCAGAACAGAAACAAAAACCAGCTCGTCCCCAATTCGTCTCGTTCCTTGTTTTTTCCGGTCTGACTTTGTGACTGTGACAGCTCCATGAGGTCCCTTCCCTGTCAGCCTCGTCTCCCTGAACATTCCCGGTGGTGTCAACCACATCGTCGCCAGCGAGGAACTCCTGCCGCGGAACCCGACCAGCTGGTCTCTTCAAGTGGTCTTGGCCTGCCCCTGGACACTGCACCATAGTGGGCCGCTCCTCCGAAGAACGATCTCTTACTCCTCCTCGGCATAAGAGCCAAACAACACCTTCTAAGTACTGAAGTGCTGAGATTTGGGCGTGATGGGTGACCCACAAATAGCAATTGGATCCAATTGGACAAAAAAAGAGAAAGAACATCGCTGAGAATTCCTTAGTTGAGCGGTGCACTTGTTTTCACTGTCAACCCGGTGTTGCTTTTTATGATTATAGTAGTTATATTACTTGACCATGAACTGTCCGAGTTGCTTTCAATAAGACTGGAATCAACAGAGTCCTCGTAACAAGGGATGATGAATGATGAATGATGGATGATGGATGATGAATGATGAATGATGGATGATGGATGAATGATTATGATGATGATGATGATGATGATGATGATGATGATGATGATGATGATGATGTGTTGGCTCTTGGAACCCTGTGCAGCCTGTGGACCTAGGTAGATAGCTTTTGTTTGAAGAACATTACTCATGAATCACAGATTGATCACAGGTTGAAAGCTGAGCTACTGTACTTAGTGTACCCTCCCTCCTCCTTCTCCCCCTCTCCTGCCAAAAGACCAGCCTCAAACCTATGGAATGTCTGGAAGATGATGTACCTTTACCGGGTATGACAAAACAAATCCTGCATGCAAACGGACCTTGCGAATGACTCCCATACCGAGCAATCGATTGTTTCCCAACGGCGGACCCCACCTTCCCACTCCAAGGTCCCTCAGCAAGCTGAGCACACAAGTTTAAGCCTCGACCTGGGAAGCCGGGCAGAGCGATGGAGGCGCACTGAAGGAATTGTTGAAACTCATGCTTAAACACTTGGCACAGTCACTGGGATCTCCAAATAGCAGTTTGATGCTTGAATGGTATTCTCAATGAGCGTCTGATTCAAACACCCGGCAACACGATTCTAGCAAATTTTTGGTAGGCTAAGTGCAAAGTCTCGCACTGGGATCCCTCAAAAAACTCCTCAGCGAATTATACGGAAAATCCTCAACACAACATATGGAATCTGCCCGATTAAAGCACAACCAACGCAGAATAAACTAGGCTACTAAGTGACTTCAATAGCATTTTGTCAAACAAACAGCCACCAAGGGCAGCGTGTCGCACATCAATTCATTGAGGCCTTAAATTGAGTTTGTGGGTGACTGGACTTATGTCAAATGGGCCATGTTGATTCTACACCACACAAGTCCAAAAGTCCACAACCATAAACATGTCCTGTTGGTCTTTGTTTAATTTGGGGGGCGCAACTGAGGAGGAACTGAGCACTTTACCACAACATCACCTGAAAAGTCTCACGTTGTCCCTGGAGGACGACTTCCCACTATAACCCTTCAAAACGCAACCCCAAGGGGACAAAGAAACGGAAACAGTTCAAATTGGATGCAACAATGCTCTATATAAACCCTCTTGCTACCGAGAATAATTAGGTTAAGCACGCTCATATTTTTCAAAAGTTGTAAACATAGAAATGTTATAATAGGTCAGAGGTGTTTCAAACAACGCCTTTTGTGGGCACTGCAATGTTTTGCTGTCATTATGCAATGTTCTCATTTGATCCTCCGTGCTTTACCACATACCGGGATTTTTCTTAAACTTGTGTAAATAGAATGGGTGGCAAGAGAGAGGGTTCGTGGGCTCCATCTAGTTTTGTTTCGTTGCTCTTAGTTTATGACATGTTTGCTCTTAAAGCAAAGCACTCTTATAACAATATAAATTGATTGAGCAAACCTTCTACCTTCCAACACTCACGCAGGTCATCCTTTTTGTTGTTATAACATGTTATACTAATTGAGTCATATAAAATGAGAAAAGCGTGCGAAACCACACCCAATTGAGAGTGTCGGTAGCAACGGGGATTACACTCGTTTGTACTTACTCTATTCCCACACCCTCGGAACCTTGGGGCCATCGATCTTTCCACCCAAACTCTGCAAATCCGGGTGATTTCGGCAACTCAGGATTGAAAGCATCGAATTTGACCCGAGAGTTTCGAGCAAAGGACACGGGATTAGATCACATTCGTACAACCACTGGCGGAGTAACCTGTCCCTACGCCACACCCTGCACGGAAGAAGCCAGCATCGCTGCACGCGAAAGATATGGCCCCAGTGGCGGAGTTCTGCCAGACTGGTGCCGTAGAAACACAAACGTTGCAAGGCGGGGACCGTGACGGTGGCGGAGGCGAACTGCAAACCTGGGAAGTGCAGCTGTTGGAACAATAGACGGATAGAAGGTGACCAGGAAGCCTTCTCTATCTGCTTCTAGGTTGGAGGCCATCGCCGCTATTGGGTTGGAGGCCATCGCTAGTAGCAATTATATGTAAGAACGAGAGTGGCATACGACATATCCTGCAGTTTGGTGCTTCCAAAAATCGATCTTTCTGGGCAAATAGCCCTTTCAAAGGTCACATTGGATTCTCCATGAGAAACACACAACTTCGTCCAAACTGTTTAAAAAATAGGCAATATTTGAAGATCACAGGACAAACCCCATGATTTTCCATCTGGCACCCGCCAGGAATTGCTGCATTAGTTGGTCTGCAGAGCCCTTGAGACCCCCCAGCTGCTAAAGTCTCGAGTCCAACCCACCAAGCCAACTGGCCCGAGAATTGGGTCCTAAGTAGCCTAAGAACATCAAAGACCCTTGACCTTTGAAACACACTCCGCAGTTTAATGGCACTTCGGGCTGCCAGCTGATCCAGTACAAACTGCAACCCTGCTCTGCAAAGTAAACTAGCTGCCCTTCGAAGGATGCCATTTTGTGCAAAGTGTCATCTTTTGAAGGCAATGTCAACGTGGATGAGCTGCAGCTAATTACAGGTTGGCTCACAGGGAGACAGTCGTCCACGAAACAATACTTGACATACCAAACCTTGTCATTGTAGGTATTGCTTGTGGGTGATAATCACACCAGAGTGGCTCCTCTACCTCACAGCTGGGGTCCCAGCCCAGGCGTCCGATCGGAAGCGCGTTCCTCAAGGTCGGACCCAGGTCAGAATACTTTCACTGCGCCAGGGATCACACATCAACGGTTGTAGGATGTTGTACAATAGAGGCTACAGGCGTGGCAGCGCACAGGTCTTGGGGGTTTCACAGGTCATGGTGCAGAACTGGATGGGTTAGAGGCGTGGCTGGGTCATAGTGAGGTTACGCACCGCTGTGGTCTCTGTGTCTTTTGTACTTTGTAGAGAGTGGGGTTGCAGGACGAAGTTAGGCGTCGCTGCTTCAGGGCGTTTTGAGAGGTATACATAGCCATACACCCACCTCTATTGGTGGGGCTTCATAATTAACATATTGCGGTTCTTGCTCCTTCCGCTTGCCCTGGCTCTACAACAAGAACACTGCACATGACCAAAGAAAAACAAACCCGAACTTTGCATTCTCATTCTCCCCTTTCTCTTCTTCCTTCATCTTTCCTGCCTGCTGGTCCGCTGTTTGGCGTAAACCCTTAAATAACCCATGGGTCTCAGATAATCCATGTTGATCCTCTTCACCAAGTCAATTTAGGGGTGGGTGCTTAAGAACCACCAAACTAGGGTACCCTCAGCTCTCTTTCGAGTCAAAGATGGTCAAAGGTTTACCTTTGGCTGAGTTCTCCAACAACCACACCTTAACTTTGACTTTGGAGAACAGTTAAGATCGTTTCTTGCTCAAGCAGCCGCCATGTTCAATGGAGTCTTGCACGATTCATCCTGCACCGAAAACAATTTTCAATTGGCACCTAATTCAACATAAATACCAACATAAAGGAAAGCAAGCCCTCAAATTCATTCAGCATGCCACCTTCAGTATCAATTGGGCACCTGTGCTTTGATCCAAACGACTTGCAAATATCTGCACATATTCAATCATATTCACATTCACATCAACATTGGACTCTCATTCAATCGTCTTAATTTGAGAGTTGGTCCTTCCTACGCCATTCTCGTTGCACCTTTAAGATCTGTTAAACCTGTCTATAATATATATATATACATCTATATTATATACTACAGGAATACTATAGAATTGGAACAAAGGCTTGACACCCGTGACAATATGGAATCAAATCTCTCCAGTTGTTGGAACAACCTGCAACACTAAACATAAATAATATGCATAAATATCCTACTAAGCACCATACAAAACCCACCTTCTGCTTTATCTTCACTTACCACACGTGCAAAACCCTCCTTCTGTTGTGCTTCTTTTCCCTCAGACTCACCAGCAGGGGGAGTTGCGCAAGCCATGGAGATCTCGAGTTCCTCCGCCTCCGTGAAGCCCGAGCGTCGTCAGCAAAAGCGGCGGACGAATCGACAGGGTCTTGACCTTCTCCAGGCCTGCTTGCTGTCCTGCCCGAGTGAGCACCCGGGCGTTGGTGGGCTGGTTAGAGAAGCTGGTTTGGGCCCCCCAAGCAACAGGTTTTCGGTCTCTTAGGCGCTTTTTCCATCATCCACTTATCAATGGTCACTACACTCCCTGTGGGGCGGATGTCGATGGGGTGGGGGATAACTCATCCGTTCAGGACTGGGTCATACTGGGTCTATATGGTGCCAGGATGGCTCCAACGAAATTGACTGAGCGGACGAACAACACCACTGAGATGACCTCCCTCCCTTTAACTACAGAGTCAACGACTTCCTATCCCCCTCCTCTGGGCCGCTATGGCGAGAAACTTTCACCACCAGTTTTAAGTTTTCCTCAACAGTTCCTGCCTTTGATTCCGCACCTTGTGCATCTGCATTAGTGAGCCAAGTTCTGATGTTATTGCCCAAGCAATCCCAAGCCCCTCAGTCCTATGTTCTCAATCGCTTGCACCACCAAGAAGTGCATCTGCGCACCTGGCAGTCAAGGCAACGAAGAACCATCAATACCAGATATGTTGACATGTCAAACTAAACTAACATAAGCTAATTAAACTTGATTCATTCTGGACAAACGTTTATATACGAATACCTGAACCTCTGAACGGCCCTTCTGGAAACAAACATGTTGTTCCACCTCGTTATCAAAAGAGATTTGGCCAAAAGAGTTGGCTGTAGCACTGTATGTGTCTCTGTGGTTTTCCAATATGATCTCCTGGCTGTGGGTCAAAACGGAAACACACTGGTTTTAAAAATTTCAACCCACCGAACTTGTCGACTGCCGAGAGGCAAGAGATGCCCTCAATCGCTTGAGCACCGACCAGCGTGGGCACACTGAAAGAAGTACTGGACAAAGGCCGGACACCTCAAAATCCAGATCTACTTGGCACTTGGCTGCACGGCTCTCTCTGTCTCGAGTGATCTAGGAATTTTCTTTCTTCACATTCATCGTTGTTCCGTTGTGCAGTTCATGATCCCACAAATGGCTTCAACAATTCCCACATCACCTATTCAAACTACTCTAGCTCAAGGCAGTTGCTCACTTCCCTATTTGACAATTTGTCGTTCTTCGAGGCGTCCCCTGTACAAAAGAACGTTTTGGTCATGAGTTTCCAAAACCAATTTTTGTTGTTCTTGCTCTATGCTTTTCGAAAGACTTGGTTCGTGCTCCTTGACAACCAACCTCCGAACCAAACATGAAGATCGTTGGAGACTGCGACTCACCTCCCACCCCTGGACGCCAGGACCCATCCGTCGTCCAGTGGCTGATGATGGTGCTGGCCGCTGAGCCTGTCTTTGGCCCCATGGCCCCTGTGGGCACTGCGCACAAGCTATTTGGAGGTAGGATGAGCCTCGAGTGGTCGCTCTGGCGAGACACTTGATTCATCGAACGCTACGTTGATCCGGCAAAGGCTACATGCCCACAAATTGTGGGAACCCCGCAGCAAGTGAGGACCCAGAGAACCCTATCATCCATCATCAATCTTAGTCTTCAGGTCATTTCAGTCTTCAGGTCTGGAGCTCCGGTGGGAGCTCCCGTCTAACTCGCGTCCTTTCGGGGCGATTTGTCGATATGATTTCCGATACATTCACCCACCCCAGCCACTGATGAGTTGAAGATCTGGGAATCGCCCACACATTTCACGTGTAAAAGGAGTTCGGTGGTTGGTGAGGTTCGGATTGCCTTAATCAACAAATAGTATCTCGCCTATAACACAATTTCCTCGGCATTGAGAAACACAAACCCGAATCCGCCAAAGTTGTGTATTATCTGGGATTCCAACTATGACACGGTTTTAAGGGCTTGATGTGGTACTCTTGGGTTTGACCAGGTATGATCCGGGACAAGTTCAGTCAAGATCCAGTTGCTTCAAACGATAATCCCAACAGTCTGCCAAGTAGAAAGCAAGAGACTCACTTGGCTTTTCCTGTCCCACAAATCCACCCCAAGGCATGAATCGTTTAAGGAAGGAAGCAAATCCTGCAAATGGCATTGTATTCAATCTGTTGATCAACACTCACCTGAAATCTGAACACCCAACACACTCTTTTAGCCACCCCGAAAGTTCTTCTCCACACCAAACGTGTGCACAAACCTTGCGGATTTTTCGCTGTTGGAGTCTTCTTTGTTGAATGCTCTTTTAGTAGCCACTCAAGTCGGACCAAACCAACAAACTTAGCTCTGTGTTTAAAGGATTTGTCACGGACGTTTGAACATGATTCCCTAACTAGGCAAGTTCCAGGGCTGCCAGAGTCTCCCAAATTCCATGATTCTTGGCCACGGCCACACCAAATCAATATATGGAGTTGATCTAAATTCCTTTATCCGGGATCCGTCATTTTCGCCAAAAAATCAATTACTTTAGCCAAACTTTTGCCTTCCTGCGTTTTATCTTTCGCCGAAGTATATTGTATTTATGTGTGCCATGTCTGTTGTGTTTTGTTCACGTCAATGGCTTCTTCTTTACTGGCAAACACAAAATAGAAACTTCACTGTTTGTCAGCATGTGTCTTCTACTTAACTGTTGACACCCTGTACGTCTCTTTTGTTTTTCCTGGGTGTCAGCAAGAATCAAAAATGGAAGAATCACTGTAGCAACCGGTCACTCAAACTTACTCATACTGGGCTGGGGGTCAGATGTGGCAGGGTGAACTTTCGCCAATCTTGAGCTGAACTTTCGCCAAACTTTCGCCTTTTGCGGGGTAGAGTTTTGTGGCAAAGCCACCCCCCCAAAGCAGGAGCAGGAATAGTAGTAGTAGTAGTAGTAGTAATAGTAATAGTAATAGTAGTAGTAGTAGTCGTAGTCGTAGTGGTAGTGGTAGTGGTAGTGGTAGTGGTCGTGGTGGTGGTGGTAGTAGTAGTAGTAGCCGCAGCAGCAGCAGGTTATCTAAGTTCCACAGCTCATCAAACTTCTGAGTCACTGCCACCAGCTGTTCAGGAAGCAAATGAACATTCATACAAAAGTACATATTTAATCTTTTGCCAGATCTTTCGCCAACAAAAAAATACTTTCGCCAACTCGAGAAAAAACTTTCGCCAAATGAGATTTTGATATGTTCCGGGTCATCGTCATACACAATGCTGTCTAGGACCTTTAGATCGACAACCATATAGACGACATGTTGATGTCCCATCTGTGCCATGCAGCTCATTCTCTGTGCTCCTCTCGCTGATCGGCTCACCCTCTGGGAGCCTTGTCCAAAGAATTTGGCAAAGCGTTGGGTGGCACAATGAAGATTCATGGTATGTACTGTAGCTTGCGGAATCCTGCAAACATCATCCCATGACGAGCAAAACATCACCTCGGTAGGAGACTCAAGAACCATGGCTTTCGCATTCCTTTGACATAAGGGTTGCAAAGACAACAGTCACAAGATGTCGCAAGGGTCCATCTTTCAGTCTGCCCATTGGGTAGCTCATGGTAGCTGGGGACATCGCCGGAGTTCACGCAGGCCCAACAGGGAAGCATCGCAGACGGCAGAGTCCATCTGTTGAACCACCTGAGGAGCGGTGACGGCCCGCGCGGCCCGAAAACAGCCGCTGGGACTGCCAGTGTACAGGTCCTGGCTGCCCCAAAAACTCCCTTTCCGAAACCACCGGTTCCCAATGAGGTGATGGGCAGGAACGAGCTTGTCAACAGACTCATGCCAAGAGGAGGAAAATGGTACAATCGGGTACAATATGTTCTTTTGGTCGAAGTTCAATTTCACAACGTGAACGCAGGATTTGGAGCTTGCTCTAGAAGAAATGATGGAACAAAAGAGAAACATAGAGGAGCGGACAATGACAGTTGCGAGGGATGAATGGTAGAAGCAATCACGGGGACTGCATCGTTTGGGGGCACACGAACCCATTCCCATTCTTGGTCACGCATGGCAGTGTGGCACAGGTACCTCTAGTTCGTAGTGATCCTCGAGTCATCACCCGGTGTTCAAAGCTGACTTGCGATAGAAGTACTTGTAACATCCAAGAGATCACCCATTGCACTATCCGATCTATCCATCCCTACCCGAATGTCTTCAAGAAAACGATGGGCTTAGCATGGGAAACGCGTTTAAAGAAAAGAAATCGCTTCGCCGCTTCGCCTATGGCTCGCCACGATCCACCCAACAATCCGCCGGAACCCGTTTCCAACGAATCTGGGGATGTCAGTCCAAAGGTACTTTTCGAGAGGGCACAACTCCACGACCGTCCAGGGGTGCTTGAGGGGAAAGAAGAAGAAAGAAAAAGAAACAAAAGTAAAAGGAAGAAAAAGGTAATCTTGAGGTCTGAAGAACCTACAATAGCAATGGCCTCCAAGCTCTGAGGTTCTGGACCCTTGGCACTTTTTTGAATGCAAGACACTGCTTTCGTGGTGCTGTCATGGAAACGTATTGCCAGGGCCACATCCTGCAGAAGGCCAGTGACCAAGGTTTTGAGCGGAACCTACTAGGGAGAAGTGGAAGATGAAGGGTTGACCGGTTAAACAAACTTTTTGGCCAGAAATCAAAGGGAATGCTGCTCGACTTCAATAGGGTGAAAGTGATCAAATGTGTTCGTCTGGACTTCTTCTTCGGACAACCCAACTTTAGGCTGTTCATGGTTTTTCCTAGAGTCAATGTGCTAGAGATCCAGGGCTCATTGGGTCGACTGCATCAGTGCAAACATGTGCGAACTAATACCTGAACAGACCGGACAAGGACCCAGGCATGACTCAGCACGACATGCTCAATTGTTGACGACTCTTGGCTACCGAGGACACCCCGGAAACCACCGAGCCACGGCCCCAGTGGTGACTCGGTGGTGACCATGCGCATCAAGAGACGGCTTTGAGGATGTTTTGAGAATGTTTCACATTAAGTTTCACTCAAAGTGTTGTAGGTCAGCCTCAAGGTGCCTGGGGCGAAACAAATGGACAACAATGGGAACGTGAGGAGACTACCGGTATACGCACCAAAGAGTAGATTCTTGGGGCACACGGGCACAGGCTTCAAATCATCAAACAAATGGTCACATAGCGTTCTTCTAGGCCCAGTGACCAATATGACGTAACATGACAAGATTCAGTGACAAGGACAAACAGCGACACAACCAGACTCTGCAAAGACCGATGGCTGTTTGCAACGCAGGCCAGGCAGTGTCTTCCGGTCGGCCGAGGCACTGTACAGTTGTGGAGTCGCAGTGGAGGTGCGACGAACAGTAAGCGATGGTCGGGCTGAGGTGTTAGGAGCTGAGCAACGACGTCACCTGCGCTCAGTGGGGTGGGTAGACGAAGGGGGTGGATGGGGAATGGGGGATGGTGATGGAGCAAGGAAGATGTGTGCAACATGGATCCAGTAAAAGAAGTGAGGTGCTTGCCATGAGTTGATGAAAAGCTGGAGTGTCATGCAAGAGTTGGGTTTCAGTACCAGGATGTACCAGGCATTTCTGCAGTAGCGCCGCAGCAGTACTACCGGTGTAGCTTCACATATCCACAGTATCTTTGGGAACGCGAGTGAATGACATAGATGGAATTCTTAGCTCACACTATATATTTTGTCCACTTCAAGAAGTTCAATAAGTTGACCCCCGAGATAAGGTAAGACAAAGAAACTGTTCCACAACCATGCGGTCCCTTTTGGTGATAGCAACTCGTCAAATTGCACAGATGTCTAGTCAACTACCCAGAGAAAGGGTCATCAGTGATATCAGTATCCCTTTGGTTCCAACACTGGTCTTGTTTGTCTGGTTTTGTCGGGGAGGCCGGTCATCTTAGTGTGCGATGCGCTCGACGGGTGTGGGCCGATCTTCGCGGACGGAATCGCTTGCGAAGATAGGATCTGGTGGATGGAGAAATATGGAGTCATCCTGGAGTAGATAGAATGGAAAGACACTGGAGGATGTCCAAGGTGGAAACTGGAGAGAAAAAACACACACAATTATATATATACTATGTTACTATGTATTTAACTGGTGATGTTTTTGGATTGGTGGATGTCCAAGATCCAGGGCGGATGTATACGAATGCATCGAAGTTACCACTGATCACACACACCGAACACATCCATATCGCTTCTGCCTGGGTAGAGAAGTCAATTACTCAGTGGTCGTATTGTTGGCATTGAGAAACACTGTATCATTCTAGAACTTCGATGGCCTTGGCAACCAGGAACCATGACCGCAGCATTCTGCTCGAACCAAAGCGGGTCGGAGGTATAGGAAGAACCAGGTGCTCGGACTCTGAACTGGCGCCTTGGTCGAGTCTTCAGACATCACATTGGGAATTCCGAAATCCGGGTCGGAGGCCATCGCTTCAAGGTTGGAGGTCATCGCTATTAGGTCGGAGGCCATGGCTTCTAGGTTGGAGGTCATCGCTATTAGGTCGGAGGCCATGGCTTCTAGGTTGGAGGTCATGGCTGTTAGGTCGGAGGCCATCGCTTCTAGGTTGGAGGTCCTCGCTATTAGGTCGGAGGCCATGGCTTCTAGGTTGGAGGTCATCGCTATCAGGTCGGAGGCCATGGCTTCTAGGTTGGAGGTCATCGCTATTAGGTCGGAGGCCATCGCTTCTAGGTTGGAGGTCATCGCTATTAGGTCGGAGGCCATGGCTTCTAGGTTGGAGGTCATCGCTATTAGGTCGGAGGCCATGGCTTCTAGGTTGGAGGTCATGGCTATGAGGTCGGAGGCCAAGGCTTCTAGGTTGGAGGTCATCGCTATTAGGTCGGAGGCCATGGCTTCTAGGTTGGAGGTCATGGCTATTAGGTCGGAGGCCATCGCTTCTAGGTTGGAGGTCCTCGCTATTAGGTCGGAGGCCATGGCTTCTAGGTTGGAGGTCATCGCTATCAGGTCGGAGGCCATGGCTTCTAGGTTGGAGGTCATCGCTATTAGGTCGGAGGCCATCGCTTCTAGGTTGGAGGTCCTCGCTATTAGGTCGGAGGCCATGGCTTCTAGGTTGGAGGTCATCGCTAGTAGGTCGGAGGCCATGGCTTCTAGGTTGGAGGTCATCCCTATTAGGTCGGAGGCCATGGCTTCTAGGTTGGAGGTCATCGCTATTAGGTTGGAGGCCATCGCTTCTAGGTTGGAGGTCATCGCTATTAGGTCGGAGGCCATGGCTTCTAGGTTGGAGGTCATCGCTATTAGGTCCGAGGCCATGGCTTCTAGGTTGGAGGTCATCGCTATGAGGTCGGAGGCCATGGCTTCTAGGTTGGAGGTCATCGCTATTAGGTCGGAGGCCATCGCTTCTAGGTTGGAGGTCATCGCTATTAGGTCGGAGGCCATGGCTTCTAGGTTGGAGGTCATCGCTGTTAGGTCGGAGGCCATCGCTTCTAGGTCGGAGGTCATCACTATTAGGTCGGAGGCCAAGGCTTCTAGGTTGGAGGTCATCGCTATTAGGTCGGAGGCCATGGCTTCTAGGTTGGAGGTCATCGCTACTAGGTTGGAGGCCATCGCTTCTAGGTTGGAGGCCATGTGGCCATCGCTATTAGGTTGGAGGCCATCGCTTCTAGGTTGGAGGCCATGGCCCTGGCTATTAGGTTGGAGGCCATCGCTTCTGGGGTTGGAGGCCATCGCTATTAGGTTGGAGGCCATCGCTTCTAGGTTGGAGGCCATGGCCCTGGCTATTAGGTTGGAGGCCATCGCTTCTGGGGTTGGAGGCCATCGCTATTAGGTTGGAGGCCATCGCTTCTAGGTTGGAGGCCATGGCCCTGGCTATTAGGTTGGAGGCCATCGCTTCTGGGGTTGGAGGCCATGGCTATTATTAGGTTGGAGGCCATCGCTTCTAGGTTGGAGGCCATGGCCCTGGCTATTAGGTTGGAGGCCATCGCTTCTGGGGTTGGAGGCCATCGCTATTAGGTTGGAGGCCATCGCTTCTAGGTTGGAGGCCATCGCTATTAGGTTGGATGCCATCGCTTCTGAGGTTGGAGGCCATGTGGCCATCGCTATTAGGTTGGAGGCCATCGCTTCTGGGGTTGGAGGCCATCGCTATTAGGTTGGAGGCCATCGCTTCTAGGTTGGAGGCCATGGCCCTCGCTATTAGGTCGGAGGCCATGGCTTCTAGGTTGGAGGCCATCGCTATTAGGTTGGATGCCATCGCTTCTGAGGTTGGAGGCCATGTGGCCATCGCTATTAGGTTGGAGGCCATCGCTTCTGGGGTTGGAGGCCATCGCTATTAGGTTGGAGGCCATCGCTTCTAGGTTGGAGGCGATGGCCCTGGCTATTAGGTCGGAGGCCATGGCTTCTAGGTTGGAGGCCATTTCTATTAGGTTGGATGCCATCGCTTCTGAGGTTGGAGGCCATGTGGCCATCGCTATTAGGTTGGAGGCCATCGCTTCTAGGTTGGAGGCCATGGCCCTGGCTATTAGGTCGGAGGCCATCGCTTCTGGGGTTGGAGGCCATCGCTATTAGGTTGGAGGCCATCGCTTCTAGGTTGGAGGCCATGGCCCTGTCTATTAGGTCGGAGGCCATGGCTTCTAGGTTGGAGGCCATCGCTATTAGGTTGGATGCCATCGCTTCTGAGGTTGGAGGCCATGTGGCCATCGCTATTAGGTTGGAGGCCATCGCTTCTGGGGTTGGAGGCCATCGCTATTAGGTTGGAGGCCATCGCTTCTAGGTTGGAGGCCATGGCCCTGGCTATGAGGTCGGAGGACATGGCTTCTAGGTTGGAGGCCATTTCTATTAGGTTGGATGCCATCGCTTCTGAGGTTGGAGGCCATGTGGCCATCGCTATTAGGTTGGAGGCCATCGCTTCTAGGTTGGAGGCCATGGCCATGGCTATTAGGTCGGAGGCCATCGCTTCTGGGGTTGGAGGCCATCGCTATTAGGTAGGAGGCCATCGCTTCTAGGTTGGAGGCCATGGCCCTGGCTATTAGGTCGGAGGCCATGGCTTCTAGGTTGGAGGCCATCGCTATTGAGTTGGATGCCATCGCTTCTGAGGTTGGAGGCCATGTGGCCATCGCTATTAGGTTGGAGGCCATCGCTTCTAGGTTGGAGGCCATGGCCCTGGCTATTAGGTCGGAGGCCATGGCTTCTAGGTTGGAGGCCATCGCTATTAGGTTGGAGGCCATCGCTTCTGAGGTTGGAGGCCATGTGGCCATCGCTATTAGGTTGGAGGCCATCGCTTCTGAGGTTGGAGGCCATGTGGCCATCCCTATTAGGTTGGAGGCCATCGCTTCTGAGGTTGGAGGCCATGTGGCCATCACTATTAGGTCGGAGGCCATCGCTTCTAGGTTGGAGGCCATGGCCCTGGCTATTAGGTCGGAGGCCATCGCTGCTAGGTTGGAGGCCATCGCTATTAGGTTGGAGGCCATCGCTTCTAAGGTTGGAGGCCATGTGGCCATCGCTATTAGGTTGGAGGCCATCGCTTCTGAGGTTGGAGGCCATGTGGCCATCGCTATTAGGTTGGAGGCCATCGCTTCTGAGGTTGGAGGCCATGTGGCCATCGCTATTAGGTTGGAGGCCATCGCTTCTGAGGTTGGAGGCCATGTGGCCATTGCTATTAGGTTGGAGGCCATCGCTTCTGAGGTTGGAGGCCATGTGGCCATCGCTGTTAGGTTGGAGGCCATCGCTTCTGAGGTTGGAGGCCATGTGGCCATCGCTATTAGGTTGGAGGCCATCGCTTCTGAGGTTGGAGGCCATGTGGCCATCGCTATTAGGTTGGAGGCCATCGCTTCTGAGGTTGGAGGCCATGTGGCCATCGCTATTAGGTTGGAGGCCATCGCTTCTGAGGTTGAAGGCCATGTGGCCATCGCTATTAGGTTGGAGGCCATCGCTTCTGAGGTTGGAGGCCATGTGGCCATCGCTATTAGGTTGGAGGCCATCGCTTCTGAGGTTGGAGGCCATGTGGCATTCGCTATTTGGTTGGAGGCCATCGCTTCTGAGGTTGGAGGCCATGTGGCCATCGCTATTAGGTTGGAGGCCATCGCTTCTAAGGTTGGAGGCCATGTGGCCATCGCTATTAGGTTGGAGGCCATCGCTTCTGAGGTTGGAGGCCATGTGGCCATCGCTATTAGGTTGGAGGCCATCGGTTCTAAGGTTGGAGGCCATGTGGCCATCGCTATTAGGTTGGAGGCCATCGCTTCTGAGGTTGGAGGCCATGTGGCCATCGCTATTAGGTTGGAGGCCATCGCTTCTGAGGTTGGAGGCCATGTGGCCATCGCTATTAGGTTGGAGGCCATCGCTTCTGAGGTTGGAGGCCATGTGGCCATCGCTATTAGGTTGAGGCCATCGCTTCTGAGGTTGGAGGCCATGTGGCCATCGCTATTAGGTTGGAGGCCATCGCTTCTAGGTTGGAGGCCATGTGGCCATCGCTATTAGGTTGGAGGCCATCGCTTCTAGGTTGGAGGGCATGTGGCCATCGCTATTAGGTTGGAGGCCATCGCTTCTAGGTTGGAGGCCATGTGGCCATCGCTATTAGGTTGGAGGCCATCGCTTCTAGGTTGGAGGGCATGTGGCCATCGCTATTAGGTTGGAGGCCAGCGCTTCTAGGTTGGAGGGCATGTGGCCATCGCTATTAGGTTGGAGGCCATCGCTTCTAGGTTGGAGGCCATGTGGCCATCGCTATTAGGTTGGAGGCCATCGCTTCTAGGTTGGAGGCCATGTGGCCATCGCTATTAGGTTGGAGGCCATCGCTTCTAGGTTGGAGGCCATGTGGCCATCGCTATTAGGTTGGAGGCCATCACTTCTAGGTTGGAGGCCATGTGGCCATCGCTATTAGGTTGGAGGCCATCGCTTCTAGGTTGGAGGGCATGTGGCCATCGCTATTAGGTTGAAGGCCATCGCTTCTAGGTTGGAGGCCATGTGGCCATCGCTATTAGGTTGGAGGCCATCGCTTCTAGGTTGGAGGGCATGTGGCCATCGCTATTAGGTTGGAGGCCATCGCTTCTAGGTTGGAGGCCATGTGGCCATCGCTATTAGGTTGGAGGCCATCGCTTCTAGGTTGGAGGCCATGTGGCCATCGCTATTAGGTTGGAGGCCATCGCTTCTAGGTTGGAGGCCATGTGGCCATCGCTATTAGGTTGGAGGCCATCGCTTCTAGGTTGGAGGCCATGTGGCCATCGCTATTAGGTTGGAGGCCATCGCTTCTAGGTTGGAGGGCATGTGGCCATCGCTATTAGGTTGGAGGCCATCGCTTCTAGGTTGGAGGCCATGTGGCCATCGCTATTAGGTTGGAGGCCATCGCTTCTAGGTTGGAGGGCATGTGGCCATCGCTATTAGGTTGGAGGCCATCGCTTCTAGGTTGGAGGCCATGTGGCCATCGCTATTAGGTTGGAGGCCATCGCTTCTAGGTTGGAGGCCATGTGGCCATCGCTATTAGGTTGGAGGCCATCGCTTCTAGGTTGGAGGGCCATGTGGCCATCGCTATTAGGTTGGAGGCCATCGCTTCTAGGTTGGAGGCCATGTGGCCATCGCTATTAGGTTGGAGGCCATCGCTTCTAGGTTGGAGGCCATGTGGCCATCGCTATTAGGTTGGAGGCCATCGCTACTAGGTTGGAGGCCATGTGGCCATCGCTATTAGGTTGGAGGCCATCGCTATTAGGTTGGAGGGCATGTGGCCATCGCTATTAGGTTGGAGGCCATCGCTATTAGGTTGGAGGGCATGTGGCCATCGCTATTAGGTTGGAGGCCATCGCTATTAGGTTGGAGGCCATGTGGCCATCGCTATTAGGTTGGAGGCCATCGCTATTAGGTTGGAGGCCATGTGGCCATCGCTATTAGGTTGGAGGCCATCGCTATTAGGTTGGAGGGCATGTGGCCATCGCTATTAGGTTGGAGGCCATCGCTATTAGGTTGGAGGGCATGTGGCCATCGCTATTAGGTTGGAGGCCATCGCTATTAGGTTGGAGGGCAGAGCGACCTAAAAAACAAAAAAAGCAGAAAATCTATATCTCCTCCGGGTGTCAGGAAGTCTAGACCTGGTGTGCTTGGACCCTGTCCAGGGACTGAGGATCCAGGAAGTTTGTGCAAGTCCCACTTCCAGGTGGATCAACTGTACAGTTTGCTTTTCATGAAAATAAGGGCGTCTTACCTTCAAACAAGCTGGTTGCGATTGGCAATACGTTTTGGACTTGAATCTCCTAAATGGCAAGCAAGGTCACGTCGGTTGGGGCAATACACACATGCACTCATGCACACAATATTCTCACACAGGCATTCACCAAAATTGAAGAAGCTTCACAGTCGTCACAAGCACCAAAAGCACTTATGGACGTAGTCACATGATGTGTGTATGAATGCGGCCGAAACCTTTCTCCACAACATAAAGGAGACACCATACAATTGTAACACTCCATCAATAATCTCAATGGATAAGCATGTTCGACTCTACCACTGTGGATGGAAGAGACATGAAGAAGTCCTGTATCCAAGGTGTTCCAAAGGTTCAGCTGGTTCTTTCTTCGGTCTCCAAGCGACAATGCAGCAGGGAGACCTGCCCGTCCAACGTGAGGTAATTGGAGCCAGTGGGGTAAACCCCCACGGTCGTGCTCGTGGCCTTGGCACCTGGGAGACCCGGTGAGCTGAAGTCCCAACATGATGTGGTTGATCAAAACATTGTTCTTCTTGATGACATAGGCCGTATGTCGACCTTTCAATCAACTACCATGTGCGAATGTGAGGGAAACAAACGCCAGGTTTTGCACTCGAGTGCGAAGAATCACGAAGAGTCCATAGGGGCCTCGAAGAGGTATAAGGCACGAGGCATGTCAACATGACATGTGCTGGGCATTTCAAGACTTTGAGAATAGCCAAACAGCCCTCGGAATGTTCCTTTGCATTTAGGGCTTGTATAGGCTTAGTGGATCCTGTACCTTGTGTCACAGGGGGAAGTTCGATCCGACCAGCAGTGCCGTTGACGTTGCCGTTTCCCTCTGTCCGCCATGACACCCGAGCCGTTGCCTCGGCTGGTGGAGCTGAGCCGTTTGCCCCTCTGTCGATGCCATCCCCAGATAAAGGTGATCCGGCGATCCAGGAGTGATCCGCCAAGGCAAAAAACAGAACCAAAATTAACCAAATCTTCCGGTGATCTGATTTTTGTCCAACTCATTCTACTCAAGGGATCACGGACATGCATGAACGAGAAAAACACACAACACTCTTTTCCGCGACCAATTGTGGATTGAGATCGAGACTACGCACCTATTTCTTTACAGCAATGGTTGGGGTATGTAAATGCGGAACTCTCTGCAACTTGGTCCAAGGTCTACTAGTTCGTATTATATGCACGGATCATAAGACATCGAAATGCAAAAAAAGCCTATTTTCAGGAAAAAATGCCGTTAAGGATCGTTAAGGTGTCTTTTCCCAAAGATTGCGTTTTTCCGCTGTGACAAGGCAAACACCGGCAAATGTTGTGGCAGCGAGGTGAGAAACCAAAAAAGACGGCGTCTAAACGACGTCTTTAGGTGTCCAAAGGGCGTCTTGCCCCATCCATGGATTTTGAGCACATGTTTACAACTTCTGACTTGACTACGGTTGCTTTTCACTGAAAAATGCAACCAGCAAAACTTTGTGCCGTAAAAACATATATATATATATAGTATCTATACAGTATATTACAGCATACATTTGTTCTCAGCAACAAACATCAAATCACTCTGGCAGCTGCCAGGGCAAGGTGCTGCACAACAGGTCCAGCTGGCCACCCCACAAGCTCACCAACCGTAACTTGGTCTTGGCCACAGCCGAGCTCAGACTCTCCGACCTGTGCGCAAGGGAAAGGGAACCCCCCATAACGGCGACCCGAACAACAGCACATCACGCTCTTGAAGGGTCAAGACTCAAGACTGTTTTCTTCACACACCCATCAGTAAGGCTCTGGAAGGCTCCCAAAAGGAGAACAACACACAACATGATGTAGTGCTTTGTGTCACCGAAGGGATTCTGCCAATTTGTTGAGATCTGTTCTGTTGTCTTCTTTTTTTTGTGTGTGTGGTTGTGTGAAGCATGTAGACTTTCTTCTGATGCCGCAGCAAGGAAGCTGTTGTCCCTGTCATACTCATGTTCCCTTTCGGGTGGCCCACATGATTCCCGATTCTGGATACATTCGGTGTCTCTAAAAGCAACATGTTTTCTCAAAAAGGAGGCCGCCAAACCTCACTGGTTGAGAAGTTTTGCATAATTAATGGCATAATAAGCAACCCACCGTTGTTGTGCCTGAGACCCAAAACGACTTTTCAAGTACAAAGCCCCGACTCTCTATTTCAAGGGACTCCTATTTGGATTTACCATGCTCTGTCTAAACATAGGGACTCCTATTTGGATTTACCATGCTCTGTCTAAACATAGGGACTCCCGGATTCGCGTCACCTATTCAATCAATGGCTGTTTCAACATGTTTCAACAAGGTAACAAGGGGGTCTATGCTTCAATCACACGAATATCTAACTTTCCAACTCCCCCACAAAATACCACAAACTACTCCACCACTATGACTGGCCCAAAAAGCCTGACGAACCATGGGACTACTGTTGGCAGGTGGATTGAACCGGTTTGAAGCCACATCCAACGTGGAATGGGATCAGCCAGTCCAAGCAACTGATCACATCGCTTTGGAGGCCTGGCAACACCAAAGGGTTTCAGCAGCTTAGCAGCTTGGCAAGTGGGGATCGGAAAAATAGGCTGCCTGGAGGTCCCTGCAACTTTGTCTACATCACTGCATGCAAAACTATTGGCACTTGCTTTTATGGATCACATGGTTCACATGCATCAGCGGAGGTTGAACAAAATTGTTCTCACAGCCGCCGGCTTGCACTGATTGAGGACAGTTAGACAGGGTTCATAGCTATTTTGGCAACCTTCTCTTAAAGCATCTTAAAGCTGACAAAAAAGAAGCATTGGGACGCCTGGTAGAGGACCGGCACATGTTGATTGGAACGATCTGGCACGTGCTTATTTGAGATGACAAATGCATAACAATGCCTTAAGCTCTTGCTCACCATACTCACCAATCACCAACAGTTTGAGGATTGCTGTGGTCCGTTTCGCCCGATCAACCACTGATTCCAAACATCCGACAATATGCGTGCATCTGAGAAGGCCGCCAACAAACTGCGAAGAATTGACGCAGCCCAAAAATGGTCGAGACCCTGTGAGCCATGGAGATTCTTGTGGTTTCTCCATTTCGCATTATGGTGTAGAGCGATCCGGCAACTCCAAGCCATACCCATGCGGCTCTTTTTCGATGACTTGCTGAATGGGAGGAACAGCTGCAACCCCAACTGCACCGCATATCCGCTTCGTGCCTTAGACTGGCCAAAAGCAAGGGAAGGAGCTCCAGCATTTGATGCGTCGGGGTCGGAACCACGTTGATCAGCAATGGCCCCAATGCATTCCTGCGGGTGTTTTGGAGCGAAGCCGTCACGTGAAGAGCACCGGGGGAAGACGCATGGGGAAGAGTGCATGGGGGTTGAAGGAAGCAACCCTACTGCGAGAGCTTGTCATGGTTAAAATTTTGTCAATTATTGGATACAGGAGCAGTGGTGTGTGTTGAAATCACACTGGTTGTCGGCTTGTGTTCGTCTTTTTTGCTCCAAAACAATCACTTAAGGCCCAAGCAATGAATTTGGGTCCACAAAAGGTTTCAATATTTCCATCCATGCTTCAATCAATCAACAAATTTCAGTTGTACTTCGAATGATGCTTCTTGACATTGGTTCCTGAATTCTTGGCCCGGAGGTTTCCCCACCAACCTGAACTAAGGAGGCCCTGTTCCTCTAAGGACCGGCTGTGTTGGTCGTTGCCTGCCTCAGATAGTCTGGACGTTAAGGATCCCCAATATATACTCGAACCGAATATGCCACGAATAATTTGACTGGCCGCTAGCCCCTAGCCCCCAATAACACGGGAGAGCATCAGGCTTTAGTTATTGTCCATTGCCATCCACATCTCACTCGGAATATTCTAAAAGCATGTTCAGAATTGAAGCTTCTGCTCCAGTCAGCCCAGGCAGCCAAAGCACAAATTCAGGCTAGTTGTCTCAGCCAGCTTCATGGACAAGGCGAAGTCGAAGCGTTCCAGAAAAGGCTCCCAAACACCGTGCCTGGAGTGCGGGGTCCATCAAGACAGGTTGACTGGCCCAAGAATCTGCATCTTTTGGTCTCTTATAGGGTTTGGATGGCCATCTTCAAGCCCGATACAGGTAAGTCCAGTTATTGTTGTTCCCCTCATGTTCAGGATCTTTCAGGTCTTCCCAGTCTCAACTCCGTTTCACAAGTCGAAGGAACAACGATCCTCTCGAAAGGTGGTTTCCTGGTCTTCTTCGATCGAAGTCCAATGTCTGTTCATCCCACACTTCAGTTGAAGAAACATAAAGACGACACCCCGAAAGACCGCCCAAGGGGTGTTTCATCATGCCCCCCTGTCCCCGTATTCCGTTTACTTAGAGCATCAACACAAGACTACCCTCTGGACCTTCTGCATGTTTATGCCAACTTCAGTGAAGTGGGTCCTTCGTTTAGAGATTCTTCCGTGTCCTGTCCTGCTCCGTGGAAGCAAACAGTTCTATGGAGCAAGCGCTTGTCAGCGGTATATTTATTTCTTGCAAAGTTGGTCGTGGGAACCTAATATGTGAGCCTCTGCGATTACTGTGGACTCTTACATGTTTGATGCCCTGGACTCTGGTGTGTTTTGCCTTTTCTGCCTGGCGTCTGCTTTGACATCTATAATATGTATGAATATATGTTCATTACATGTCACATAAATATACATAATTACACATCAATCTGGGTTGAACTGGACCATTGTGCCATTGTGCAAAATACTGGCAGCATGTGAGTTCCCTAAGGAGCATTGCCTCTACTACCCTCTCCAGCAACTCAAGCGATGATTAACTCTTGCATGGAGCGAGTTCTTCCCTCTTCAGCTTCACCCATCTCCTACGGAGCTGGTGCTGGGGAGACCCTTACTCGATCTTGCTCAAAGAGTCATGAAGGATGAACCTTCTGTGTAGTTGCAGGCATTTCCTTTCCCTTTCCATGGTTCTTTGAGAGAGCGTATCTCCTCCGAAGCCGCACAGGTGCCAACCCTTGCCCAGCTGCCAGTTACCCATGGATGTCTCCCTTGCCTTGGGTTCAGAATTTCCACGCCAAGGCTGGCTTCATCTAACTTCAAGTCCATGCAGCCGGATTCCACCTGGGAATGGATCTGAGGGTATGTGAGCAGTATGTCATAGTGAAGCTTCACGGATGCAGGCTAGCAGATTTGCTTGGAGTTGTCCTACGAAGTGATGAGGTCGTTTCCCATGTCCGTGCCATCAATCCCAGTGGAACGGTTGATGTGTTCAAATATCGGATAGATGCTTCGCGGGTCGGATTCTTTTCTTGAGATTGCTGATCAGGATCCTCGTCAGTGGAAAGCACAACAAGCTAGACGGATCCCCTCCCACCCGCTCCACCAAAGCAAAAAAAAGTAGAGATTATATAGAGATACTATTCTTCTGAAAGTATCGGCTCCCTCTGGAAAGAAACGAAAGAGCCCAACACACTGACTGCTGTCTTTCAGGGGATGCACAAAATAAAGGGACACCAAACGAAAACAGCAAAACTCAAACCATCTGCATAAAGTTGTTGTGTAGCTGCTCTCTCTTTCTGATATCCATCTTTCCTTCCTATGGTCAGTGTTCAGTGCCTCGACATGAAGCCCAGGTGGCATCGCCTCCAAACGGAGCCTCACAGTCTCACAGTCACAAGTCTTCACCCGAGGGTTTGCCATGCCACAGGCTTGGCTGGTGAGTTGGGGGTTGTTCCTCGGAATGGTGCTTGGCTTCTTGAGAAAACTGTGTTAACTGTGTTATTGTTATTCGTCTATACGCAAAGCTCTGGTGGTTGGACTTGGGATCAATCACTTTGGCTTATCTATGGCATCAACCAAGTCCTTGCACCAATTGATTCTCCATCCCAACCAGCAGCCCCTGAAAAGATGGGATCAGAAGGAAACCGCTACTGACCTCTGCGTCATTCTGCGTCTCAGGCACATTGTTGGTTCCCTGTTTCCTTGATGCAACAGTACAAGGAAAGACCGTCGTTCTGGACCCAAGGTCGACCTCACAAACTCCCACTGTTGGGCGATCTGCCTCAGCAAGGGCATGATGGAGTCGGACAAGGCGAAGGTGGCGTCATCGAAACTCACTGAGACCTCGTGAGCGCGATGGAGGACCAAGCAGGGTCTCGATGGGTAGTGGAATACAGGCACCGAGAGATGCACCAGGGGCAATCTGGCGTTTTGGGGAAGACAAAAAACAGCTTCTTCAGCTCTGGAAACAAGATGTGTTTGTTGCTCTGCTCAATTGGGTCACGCATACGTTGCAGGACAATCTTGGACAAGCTCGTTCTTGGTCCAAGTGAATAATTAGTTTCATGTCGCTACCCTGAGTTGAGTCCATTGTTGCATGATCGGCGCGACAAATCTGCAGTTGAGGTTGCTTAAATATACAGGCACGCTTGCACATCGCAAGCAAAGGCTGACAATCGAACAAGTACAGTACAACACCACCTTCTCATTCATGCATGCCCTTCGCGATCTTGTTCTGGTATATCTTGCTCTGGTCTATCTTGCTTGAAGATCTCTGGACAGTACAGCAGATCTCAAGAGATCTTGACCTCAGCACCCCTCGCTGCCTTGCTCCCCAGCAGCTCCATTTTCCGGACAACAAACATGTCTAGACAAGTCTAGACTGTACTTCGTGCACGAACTTGTAGGCCAGGCGGCCAGTCCTTGAATTCCAAACATGGTGCTTTGGACCATGTCAACGTGCTTAGATAGGATCCATATCTATAAATAGGAACAAGAAGCTACTAGTAACAAGTGCATTGAAACAAGGTTCCTGGACCATACTGGGCCTCCGCACGGTGGTTCGCATCCTCTTCTTCTGCAGCTCCTCAGCCCTGGCACTCAAAAACTGAGGGAAAATGGATGCACATGGATTCAAACACAGTTGGACTCCCTAGAAGGAATCTCAAATTGAGAACAAGCAACAAAGATTGACATGACTATTCAATGCATCAGTCCAGCTGTCTTTTACGATCTAAAGGACCCAAATGATCGTCCCAGGACTACCTCTCTGCTTATTCAGCACTGGAAGTCACTTGCCCTATCTATGTGCTCCGCGGAAACCGTTTGTTCAAACTACTTGTCGCAGCGGGACCTTTCAGAGTCATCCTCTTGAGGAACAAATCCAACAACTGATTTGTTGACGAATTGGTGCTTCAATCCTTCACAGAAGGTTAGAGGACGCTACTAGGAGCAAAGGGCATCGCTACTAGGAACAAGGGACGCTACTGGAACAAGGGACACTGCTAGGGGCTCCTGGCGTCGCTACTCGAGCTTATTCACCCATGACGGCCTTGGGACATCTTGGGACCCTCAACAGTCCATGTGTCATTCGTGGAAAGTGTTTAACGTCCAACCATTTTGTTTGACGTCCCCAGTGTCCATTTTGTTGTCTCGTCACTTATATATAATATAATAGTGCTACTAAGCTGCCAAATCAGAAGTTTGGACTGTCTCCCACTGTGTCCCCCATTCCAAAACACAATCTGTTTTCCACACTCCCCGAATGCTTGACCTCACAAGCATCTTTCGACATGCTCGAGAGACCTGCGGATTCCCTGACTTGAAAAAAGACACTGCGGGACCCAACCACTCACACTGAAACAGCCTTTTCACTGTACCAAACAAGTTGCAGACCGTGGTGTTGACCTATTTTCATGGCCCTCTCTCACCAGTGTTTTCCCTCATTGGGCACCTCTGGAGCGCGGCAAAGTCCTCACCCAAGACGTGGGTGACGTCTAAAGTCTTTAAGGACGCTCTCTCAGCTTCCTCTCCTGGCCAAGTGAGCTACTCTCCGGAATGAACCGAATTTGGTCAGCTCCCAAATGTGTTTTTGAGGGCATTGTTGGCGTTCTTTTGAGATTGTGGTGATATGCTGTGACATTCTGGGTTTTGGTGTCCAAGGTCCAAGTTAGCGATCAAAAACGGGCTGTGGCTGATTTCTCGTGATGGAAACGCGAATGAGGGCAACGCCGGCATTTGCTGAGTTTCTGGAGGAACTTGGGGTTTGATGTCTTTGGGATTACGTCTATATATAGACACACCCAAATGGTGATATGGTGTCCACGAGCAAAATGCTATGGTGTGATGGATGACAAACAATGACAAACACAATAATACAAATGCATATATATATAATATATTATACAATTTACAGCAAAAACATGAATTGCACATTTCCCTTCTAGTCCAGCTGTACAATGTGTCCAAACTCCACATGGCTTCCAAAAAGGTGATCGCATACGGCATACGTCAAACAGAACTCAAGTAGATCAGATCAAATGAGCTGGGTCAGTCGGATCCTCGCAAAAAAAAATACACATTCAACATCATTCAACGAAAACCAACAAAAAACAGTCCTGGCTTCTCCAGCGGTGGTGATGGTGCTGGGTCCTGGTGCAACAGCAAACGAAAACCAATCCAGTGTGGTGAAGGCAACAAACAAGCAACCCAAGAACGGGAAAGAGATCAAACATAGGGACTCGCACGTCCCTGTATTTCATTGAAGACAAGTCACGCCCGAGCTCCAGCATACAAGCTGGAGGCATCCACATAATTAATTGAACTCCAGAAAAGAATGCAGGATGCCCTGCCTTACCTGTCCAAATACAAAGTAGGTGGCTGCTTGCGGCATCTTAATAAACCATCGGTTTGTTAGCTTGCTACCAGTATCTGAGGAATCTAGCGTGTTAGCTGAAGTGTGCATACCGTACCCCTTTAAGAAACCTGCCCAAAATGTTCCTGTGAACTTTGAACCGTGAATCTACGCCGTGAGCATGCCAGATGAGCAAACTGGTTGATTTTCTTCGAGTGGCCCCATGTCTTGAGGCAGCCCAGGACTCTCCTGAATCTGTTTCACTTCCACTGGCACCGTCCTCAGTGGGGATGACATCTCCACATTGCTGTGGACTTAACACCCTGGCCGGCCCTGATCGGTTGACCAAACAAGGGGACCGTTGTCTTCAGGGAATGGTCGTGATCGGTTGCCCTCTCGGGCTCGGGATCGGAAAAGGAACTTTCCCGGGCTTAGTCTTTTCAGAGCATGATCTGTTCATCAACACCTCTTCAGTGGGACACGGGTCCCACATTGACACACGGGTCCCACGTTATATAACGAATATTGTATGAATATGTTGCTGAGAGATTAGAGGTCGACAGGTCGTTGAGAACAACACCTGCGGCACTGCTTCTGTGGGAAGATAAGCCCCATAGCCCAGCATAGCCCTAAAGATCTTTTCTTGTCACTTATCATTGAATATCAGCTTTCAGGGACCCCTCACAGCCTTGAAAGTGGGGCTCGAAGCCAGCGGTCCTGAAGCACCAGGACTGTGGGTGGGGGGGAAGGGCCAACTGATTGCTATCAATCTCTGTTGTTATGACTCCTGGTTAACAGAATCACAGCTCAGCTTAAACTTTAACATGCTCAAACAGAACCAAGCGGCAGCGTCGACACCATGGCCTGAGCAAAAATGAATCGCCACCAGCTTCATTGGTCAGAGAAAAAATGTACAACCTGTAGAAGTCGAGCGCATGGGGCGGCATGGTGTAAAATTTGTACGAGAAATGAGGAACAACAACCTAACCTCCGTTTGCTTCCAAACATGCAGCTCAAGCTACGTCCCGTCCAAGTCTGGAAAAAATGATCCATTAATGTATAAATCACACTCTCACTCGGATTCACATCCTCATCTCCACCCTTCAGCCCAACCCCCCCCTGAAAAGTAGAGCCTATCTGTACAGGGTTCCACTCCAACAGCTGATATAGTGTGTCCATGCTTGACTGCTTCAAGGCTCAAGAGAGAGTCAATGGACTCAAGGAGCAAGAGGATAAGACTCTGCGCATAAAAGACACTAGCGGTCTGCACCTCTACCGTGTACGCCCTAGTCACTCTTTCAGTGGTAGCGGAGCAGTGATCCTGGAAGACCCAGGTGAGCTCCTTTCCTAGGCATAGAATTGCTTGTGGGCAAACGGCCATGGATTGGATTGACGACTGGGAAGAGCCTGATGCGGATGTGGCTTATGAGCCAGCAGCCTACGTGAATAGGCATGTGAGAAGAGAACCAGCAGCAATAGCAATGACAACACAGGTCACTACAAAGGTGCCCCCATCTTATGATGGAAAGACTTCATGGTTTTCCTATGAGGATGCCATAGACGATTGGTGTGATATCACCGAGCTGGAAGATGAGAAGAGAGGACCAGCTTTGAGAAACAGATTAGAAGGAGAAGCAGCAGTATACAAACGTGTATTAGACAGAGATTCATTGAAGGCTAATGAGCCACCAGGAGCAGGAGTAGATTACTTCAAACGAATACTACGACCATATTTCGTGAAAGGATCAACCAATGTATTCCTATACAGGTTTATGCAATTCGTGCGATTCAATCGAGGATCAGCTGACATGATGAAATGGATGACACGATTCCAGATTTTACTCCAAAGGCTTATGAGCAGTTGGATGGACATGTTAGAACCAGTCACTCAAGCACATCCCCAAGTCCTTGCTCAGATGCAGGCAAATGCAGCGTTGACTGGAGTAGCACCAACGGCAGAAAGGATTCAGGAAATCATGCAGAATGTCAATGGCAATATGAGAATTCTTCATCAGAATGATTTTCCTTTAGGAGAGAATCTCATTGCCCTACTCATGCTGTCCCTTGCAGATTTGTCTCAGGACCAGCGAAACACTTTGACTTCGTTGATGACTCATCGTGGCAGGTACCTGCAGCAATACACTACAACAGAGCTGAGGACAGTTTTCATCGAGATGTTCTGCACGACAAAGACTTCAGTAGACAATCCATTGATGCAGCCGACAGGTGCTGGAGGTAGAAGATCATTTCTCGTACTAGACGAAGGAGAACTCGATGGTACATTTGGCTATTGGGCCGAAGATGAAGAAGATGGAACAGAAGGATTTTTAGATGCCCTGGACGATGTCTTTTGGGTATATGATGATCAAAACTTCTCATGGTTCCAAAGGAGATTCCAAGGAAGAAGAGCCAGAAAAGGCAAGGGAAAAGGTAGAAGGAAAGGAAAAGGAAAAGGAAGATCAGGCCGCAGATTCTTCAGACCTCGTGGAAAAGGAAAAGGAAAGAGACGAGGTAAAGGCCATTTTGCTGATGAGCAACAGACAACTTTTCCAGATGAATACCTTGAAGAGAATCCTTATGAGGACACTTGGGAGTCAAACCAAGTAGCATATGATGCCATTCTTGCCGAAGATATGAATGACTATCTTCAAGGAGAATATGATGATGCCAATGACTTTTGGCAACAGCTTGAAGAAGCATGGTTTTCCCACAAGGGAAAAGGAAAAGGCAAGAGAAAAGGCAAGAAAGGAAAAGGAAAGGATAAAGGAGATGGCAAACAAGATGCAAACTATGCAAATCAACAACAGCCACGTTCTTTACCTGCACCTTCAAGAACTTCACAAGCATCAGGAGGTCAACAAGGTTTCTATGCACATTGTGTGACAGCAGCAGCTGAAGTCCATGACAGTGAGGTGGACTTGCTGTCAGGCATGATGACCTCATGCCAAGATGAAGCTGACTGCGTGGTCAACAATGGTGAGACGATCTTCGATGACATGAGTGCCCCTGTGAGGTGCTCTTTGTCAAAGGAGATGCTCACAAAGGCTCCTGATGGCTTTGCGCTTATGAGCGCTGATGGCTTTGCGCTTATGAGCGCTGAGGAAGAAGTGAAGGAGATGCAGGCTATTTCATTTTTGACTGAGAATCGCTTCCCGCCAACTATTGCAATCCTGGACATTGGATGCACTAGAGCTATGGGATCAAGGCGAGCAGTCGACCATTTTTGCAACTATGTCGACAATCACCCAGATTGTGGATTATGGTACTCTTTTGAGTCTACCAAGAGCAAGTTTTACTTTGCCAATTCCCAGAGGGCGACTTGCTCTCAGAAACTGGTGATTTACATGTATGATCGTGCATGGACGATCCACCATACAGAGTTCGACATAGTGGAAGAAGGAGAAGTCCCTTTGCTTATGAGCTTGCCACAGATGAGGAACTTAGGCTTTGAACTCAGGCTGACACCTCAACATGCTTATCTGACATCGGTGCCTCTTGTATCAAATTTTTGGAGTTGAAGGTTGCAGCCAGTACTCATCTTGTGTTGGACTTCCAAGATATTGCATGGTATCTGTCTGACGTGCGTTGGCAGACTCAGCGTGAGAAGAGTTTTTACTCTCACCTCACTCACTATGAATATGGCCATATTTCTGTTGAACACGATAGTGATGAAGGTGAAGCTGAGCATGCATATCCTGTGGTTGATTTCTGGGAAGTAGATGTTCACAAGAGAGAACTGATACGTCACCACAAGGATTACAGGAAAATTCTTTTCCCAGCAACTAAGTCCTGTCCTGTAGACACTGACTTGCTGGAAGACTTGCGACTGACAATCATCAAGAAGAAAGCAGGAGGAGAAGAAATCAAGAAGACAGATGATTGGCGCAAGGCAAAATGGAAGGACCTACAACTTGGCTATGAATGGCGTGGTAGAACAATTTTTAAATTTAAGCCAGATGCCAAAATTCCAGATCTAAAGATCAGGAAGGCTGGCATTGAGCACCGTGGCATTGGTGATCCCGATGCAGTGGTGCGCTCCTCCTCAGAGAAGGTTCCCATTGCAAAGGACAGGGAACCAGGCTTCTCATCAGAGAAGGAAGGTGCACCATCCAGTGCCGCGGAAAAGCCCGTGCCGCCAAAGTTCCGGTATACTTCCAAGGGTTTTGATCCATTTTGGAAAGGACACAAGTCAAAACCATCTGAGCCTCAGAATGATTTAAAGGGTGATGATCTTGAGGAGTATGCTCCTTCAGAACCACCTGAGAGGCCAGAAGGTGAACTTGTAGAAATTCCTAAAGCATCAAAAGGACCATCAAGTGATAAACATGAACCACTTGAACCAGGTGATGGCGCTCTTGAGCCTAGGCGGATTTCAATCCCATTACCTGGTAGTGAAGTTGTTGCAATGACACCGGCATATAGGAAGATGTTACAGAGACTGGAGGACAAGGTAGAGCTTTATAAGCTTCATGTGAAGCACTACCATATGAGTCCTACTCAGTTTCGTAGACGTGTTTCTATGTTGAAGCTTCCTGACTCTGTTTTAGAGAAGTATGAATCAGTTGTCAGGAATTGCCGTGTTTGTAACACTTCAGTGGCACCTCCGCCACGAGCCAGAGTCTCCGGTATTAGAGCTTCATGTTTTGGTGATGTTGTTTTTGCTGATCATTGTGAGGTTGAACTTCACAAGAACAAGTATATCATTCTACTTGTTCTTGATGGTGCCACAAATCTTCTCTGGGCTACGGCACAGAAAGACCTCATAGATCAAACCACCATCCAAGCATTGAGGCAGTGGTCTGATGAGAACAATTGTGTTCCGAAGGCCATCGTAGGAGACGAAGCCTTTTTCACAGATGCTTTTGTTGAATACTACAGGTTCCATGGTATACAACAATGTCCTTGTGGGCCAAGAACTCCTTGGCCGAACCGAGCAGAGACAGCTGTACGTTTGTTTAAACGTATGTGGCATGTTATGAAGGTAGATCTGGATGACCCACGTTTTCGTGGTGTTACCGTCAGAGAAGTGGTCAAGAAGGTAGTTTGGGCAAGAAATTGTCAGTTGACTATCAGTGGATATTCACCAATAGAGATAGCAACTGGAAGACGTCCACCAGATCTTTTTGACCTTGAGACCGCAAGCCCTGAGCAATTGTCAGCTAATGCCGCCGCACAAGATCGTACAAATTTGGAACTACAACGTGTGGCTTTGAGAGCTCATCAAGAAGCACGACAAGCTCAGGACCTTCGAGCAGATCTTGCGAGAAGGACTATGCCAAGTGACGGTCCTTATTTCCAAGGAGAGAAGGTTTTTGTTTGGACTCAGGATTCATCAAAGTTCAAGGATAAAGGACGTTGGGTTCGTGCCACAGTACTTGGACAAGAAGGAGCTATGGTCCAAGCCAACACTGGTAAGGCAGTAGTACGTGTGAATCAGTCGAAGGTTAGACGTGATCACGATGAGTGGCATGATGTTTCCATACCGGCATTAGACGATGAGAATCCGGAGAACTTGCGTGAAGATCACGAACTGTATGTTGATGCCGAATTCGGAGAACAGTCCTTTTTCTTCTGTAATGATGATCATCCTGATGTTGTTGAGTTACTTCATGGAAACAGTGGATTATCTTGGTTCCTTTCAAAGAATGGTGTTAAAGTTGCATCTCCTATGGATTTCAAGGCAGGATACAACTTTTCCACTATGAAGGGTCAAGATGGTATTTGGCAGCAACTGGAGAGATTGCAGCCCCACTGTATAGTGATCAACAACCCTTCTCCCAAACAGAACAGAGCTTCTATTTGGTTGCTATGTTGTAATGTGATTGAGTGGCAGTTGAGAAGGAAGAAGCATGTGTTTGTGACTGTTCCCAAAGGAAACAAGTTTTGTCTGTTTTTGCAGAAGTTCATCTCTTCGTTGAGAAATCCGCTTTATAAGTTTGATGTGGATATGAACTGTTTCTGCTATTGTCCGAAGGGAATTAGTTACGTGACAGTTTTCCATTCCTATGCATCCTGCCAGGGATGTAAAGGTATTGGTGACTTTTCCTTCCAAGCTAAAACAGTGCAAGCCACTAGAAGCAACCAGTACTTTAAGGATCCTGACTGGAAGAAGTTTCCGTTTTCATTTTTGGTTGAGATGAATCGTTTTCTTCCTTATAGTGAGACTTCCGACAAGCGTCAGAGTTTCCTTATTGAAGATCTTCTGGAGAACTTTGACTCTGGAAGTTTGTGTGGAACAGCTCTTTTGTTAGAGAGAGAAGCTCATCAGTCAATTTTGCTGAATTCCGTAAGAACGGAAGAGACGACGGAAATTCCGGTTCCACTTCGACACATACTACCACAAAGGTTCACTACTACTGAACTGATCAGAACCTTGAGGCAGGTAGATGCACTACCTCAGAGATCAGAGTTTGATGTGACAACATCCTCTGATTCTCGAATTGTGTCATTGATTCCAGGCCTGAAGGAGATTAGACGAAGAACCTTGCCACAGATGTATTTTGAGAGATGTAAGGTCTATCGTGGTACTTTTGGTAGAGTGCATCCTCTCTTCAACTCTGAGGATGATGCAGTGTTGATTATGTGGAAGCCAGGAAAATACCATCAGGTTTTCTTTATGTTTGTGTCACAACTGTCTCCTCATCATGAACAGTTTTTGGTAGATCATTGGAGTATGATAGTTTACGAAGCAGAGACGACAGGCGCCGTGAAGCGCATTGTGACACCTGATGAAGTAGCTCTAGAGGATCCAAAGGATCAACCTCCAGACTACGGACCACCGATGGATGATGATATGGCTTATGAGCCAAATCCAGTCTCGGGAGAACATCAGTATTTTGATCCAGATGATGAAGATATGTATCCGCCTGGTGATGGACCGGGTGGCAACCCTGATGATCACCAGGGTGGACAACCTCCGGGACCACCTCCGACAGGTTCCGTAGCTGGTCCGAATCAGTTCGGAAATCCCGATGTTCCTTTGGAGCAACTCGGATATCCATCGAGCGATCCGGAAGAGGCAATGCCGGAGATTACGAGTGAATTCCGTCCGCCAGATGATCCGGGTCAACCACCAATAGGGTTTCCGAGTGATACGGATCCCGTTCATCCGTTCGTACCGTCGCCTGATTCGAATCCTCCGGAGCCAGAACCATATGTTCCGGAGAATCGTGAACGTCACAGCAAGCACATGAGGAAGCTTTCTGTGGACTCCACTGATGCTTTGCCAAAGGCCAAGGTGAAGTTTCAGATAAAACGTTCTAAGGTTCAGTTACCGGGACATGACGAACCTATTCCGGCACCTCCGAAGTCAGTGCCAAGAAGTTTCTTTCCTGGACATTCGGAGAATCCGACATCGGAGAATCCGACAGCATCAAGTTCGAATCAGCCACAAGCAGCCGACATTCCTGTGCCTACGAGCACAGTCGAAGACGATGACAATGAGACGATTGATACGAATGAAACAGATTCAGAACCTATTTTTGATGAAGAAGATGTGAAAGGTTTTGAGAAGGATCCAGACAAGGATCTGGACGATGAGAAAAATCTTTTTGTTAGTTTTGACGATATGGATTTTTGTGTCATAGGTCCGAACCAAGCTCCTCCGAGTTTTAACTCGTATGATCCGAAAGGTTTTTCACAGTTCTGCCAGTATCTTGCGAAGACAATGGCTAAGAAGACGCCAAAGGCAGAGAGTGTGATTACTCCGGAAGTGCTCCGGAAGTATGCGAAAGAGATCAAGCAAGCCAAACTAGAGGAGTTTCGCAGCTTTTTAGACTTTACTGCGATGAAGTATCGAGACCGAAGAAAGCATAAGATCGATAACTATGTTACTGGTCGATGGGTCCTGACCATCAAGATTGACAAAGATGGTAATTTTAAGAAGTTTAAGGCCAGATGGGTCTGTCGAGGCTTCCAAGATGCCCAGAGATGGGACCTCCAGACGGACTCGCCAACCGCGACCAGGTATGGTTTTCGCGTAGCATGTCAGCATGCAGCCTCTTCTTTTTGGGACCTGTTGCACATCGACTTGAAAACTGCCTTTCTTCAGGGGGAACTTTACGACCTCGAGCGACGCGTTATTCACGTTCAACTTCCGACCGACATCGGATTGCCTCCGTATCTTGTCGGATTGTGCACCCGTTCAGTGTACGGATTGAGTGATGCGCCTCGTCGCTGGTGGAATCGACTCGACAAGTTTTTGCACTCACTCGGATTAGTTCCGACTCGAGCCGATCGGTGCACGTACGTTTGCTACTCCGGATGTTTGAGGGTTCCTAAGGCTGTGAACTACTCATCAGAGGAGATGCCAGCCGAACCGGAACCGGTATCCTTCTACGTAGCAGGTGCGCCGCCAAACGAATTCCACGACACAGCGGAGGAAGTTCGTAGGTCTTTTCTCTGTGAAGAACGTCTGTTTTCGGTGTGTTACGGAAATAGGTCGGAGAAGACGGTGACGCGTAGCCTGCTTAAGGCAGAGGATGGAAAATGGACTCCTGTGGTAGATCAGGAACTCCAGAATTTCCTTGACTCTGTAGAGCACAAGGCAGGTTGGCACCAATATGCAAATGGCCATGCTCAAGTCGCTTATCGCGCTAAAGCTCTTCGTACTCCCGAACCTACGTATTCGCGTTCGCGTTTTTGTTTTCGGACTTCAATAGTTAAGCGTAAGGGTGTTTGGTGGCTTCTCGAGACAAACAAGGATATCAGAAACGAGAAGAATGCAGTGACGTTGGAGGAAGAAGCTGAAACGCTTGTCAGTCTTTTTCTTCCTGCAGAACATACGTATACTGTGACACAAACGCCTCAGCTTACACCTGAAGTTGTGGAAGAGTTGCTTGAGCATTTTATGGACCCTGTGCATGGCAGTAATTCTAAGAATAGGTCACCCATTGGTATGTGTTGTTTACATGTTGATGATCTTTTTGTGACAGGTAATGATATCTTTTTGAAACAGTTCAAGGATATTGTGAAGTCACAGTTTAAGATTGGACATGAGGACACTAATGACCTGATGTTTACTGGACAACGTGTTGCTTGGAAGATGCAAGAGAAGACCAAGAAGAAGGAGTACATCTCAGTAGAACAATCCCTTTGTGTTCAGGAATTGACTGAGATTATCATTCCAAAAGGTTTGAAGGATGAAGAAAAGTGTGACAAAGACATGCACACAGCCTTCAGATCACTTCTTGGCAGCATAAACTGGTTACAATCCAGAACACAATTCCAAGCATGCTACCAATTCTCGAGGTCAGCATCAGCATCAGCAGGACCTACAATAGGTGATTGCAAGGCCCTGAACAAGCTGTGCAAACAAATCGTGACTGACCCTATGGAGTTACGTTTTTGGCCACTGGAAGGTAGTCCACGGTTAATTGCTATGCCAGATGCCGCATTCAGGAACAACAGTGACAAATCCTCAACGTGCGATGGTTATTTTTATGGGTGAGCAAAGGAAGGCAAAACAGAAGAACACTAAAGGCTCACTTATTTTCTTTGAATCTTCCAAGATCAAGAGAACAACCCTGTCCACAACTGTTGCAGAGTTGTATGCATTCATGAAGTGTTATGGCACTTGTCAAATGCTTAGAGGCTTGATCAAGGACATTACAGGCTACTCTACTGACATTCACATGCGCACTGATGCTAACAATCTTGTGACTACAGCTAGTACTACTCATGTTCCTGAGCAACAGGAGACTATTCATATGATCCAAATGCTTAGGAAGGAAGCATGCTCTGGTGCAATTGCTGACTTGTCACATATACGCACTCAGTGGTGTCTTGCTGACTGTCTTACTAAGAAGTCTGCTAGTCCTCAAGCTTTGATAGATGCAGTACGCAGCGGTTGTTTGAAGGAAGTTGACGCACATCCGCCCTTTAGATCTCTTATTGAACACAAGGCATATTTGCGTGGATGGCTTCCTACAGTATGCACACATGTTGACTTTTCACATGATGTGTTTTATCTTGGAGATTCTTTGCACTGAGAGTGAGAGGAGAGAATTCAATGCATGTGTTTTTGTTTGAGAGAAATTTGAATTTCTTTCATGAATTTGTGCCTGCGGCTCAAATTAGCTTGGCAAGATCAGCACTTTTCTTTCGAAGACTATTGCCTTGCATCGTTGACTACCTGTCATTTCTACAACTTAGGACACTGGCCTCTGACCGGTGTACTTTGTATCAACAGAGATGACCGGTCAGGGAGCGTCCAATATGGTCAACATCTTTGAGTATGCTCGAAACTGGTCACAAAAGGTTCCTTGGGGACAACCTCAGAACTGGGCAAACCGTTTGAGACGCCCACGTACGCCAGTTGAGTTCCATAGGAACTCAGAGCAGGATGAATTGATCTTAACCGACATTCTTGCAATGTGTTTGGCACCTGAGAACCATACTAAGTTCAATTTTCGAGTACGGTGGTTCGCAGAGATTGCCAGATACGCTCTTGGCTATGTCACCCAAGAGGAAGAGGATGAATATGAGAGAAGTAGGCAGTTCGTGGCAACAAGAGTCGCGTGGAGGCAAAACGATTATGGAAAGATAGCCACGGGGCTCAACTATATGCTACGACATGATCGTTCTCTCGATAGGTTGATGGACAGTAGGGCAATGATAGAGCTTATGCCTCTGATCACAGAGGGAACTGCTCGAATGCCATCGCCTTTTCGTATTTATCCTAATACTTTCTTTGCTATATTGCATAGCGATGAGAAGCAAAGATTTCATTTGGTGATTCGCTTGGACAAGAATGTGTGGTACAACACAGGCAATCAATACGATATGCCCTTCTCCATGCGTTTGGGAGTGAACCAAGGGCATACAGGACTCATGCAAAACATCAGTCCAGAGAAGTTGAATCATAGATTGACTTCTATTGAGGCAAGATGTTTAGGACATGTTTTTCATGTTACCAGGAAGGAGAACTGGGCCAGCATTGAGAGGTATGGTTTGATGAGAGATCCACAAAGTTGGAATAGAAGGAACAGAGGTGAAGGAAGAGATTATGTTCATTTCATGTACAGCAATCCACAAACTTTGCCTTACATTCCTTTAGGCCCAGGTACAGTGGTTCCAAGAGATTATGGACAGCCTTTGTATGTGAAGCTTAATGTGATTAGTTGGCTTCAGGCTGGACGTCCTCTGTATTTCAGCAACAATGGAGTGGTGCTTGCACATTGTGATGTAGAGCCCACATACTTGGACATTTGTGTGGATGAACCACGACCAGAAGATGCTCCAGAGCGAGCTAAGGAGTTGATTAACTCTTTGCCAGCAGAAAAGATAATGGAGAAGATCAACAGAGAGAAGGAGCAACAAGATAGATTGAGATCCTTGTTCACAAGACTCTCACAGGACCCGGCATTTGCACATGAAACTCTCAGGAGGATTAATGCCTTTGAGCCTGGGTGGAACAAGCAAGGAGGCATATGCTTCTTTGGTTAGATGAGCTGACTTACGATGCCATTGTGAGATTTTTCAGCTCTGACAATGATCCCAGACGTGAGTACAATCGTTCACGATTGAGGTCACGTCAGGTGATGCCTGAAGGCCATTATCAGATGCCACCTGGATGGTCTTTAATTCCACCTAAAGAGATTGATGATCGTGATCCTTGGAGCATCTTAGGCTATAGTGCTCCAACGTTGATTGTCAATGGAGATGGTGCTACCTCGAGATCGTTGTTTATGGTACACCCATTAGTTCTGAGCAAGGATCAGCAAAATCTGGTGAAGGCTGATGAGGAAGTGATTCGCTTTGACCACCTATGGAGAGACATCACTTCAAGGAGACCAACAGCCAGGACTTCTGAAGAACCTCAACAAGATGAAGAAGATGACTCTGCTCATGTTGCTGAGCGTGAGATGACATGGTTCATTCAGAATGTCAACAACCTGGTTCTCAACCCATGGATGATATATGACATTGGCATGGTATCACTCCATGATCGTGTAGGGACACGTGTACTCCAGAGCACTGGAGAAGACGTGATCCTCGTGAGGGATTGGGACAGGTTGACAAGGCACCAGAGAGAATATTTTTGTAGAAGATACAAGTTGCTACGTCCAAGTGTTTATGGAACAGAGGAAGACCCCAAGACGTATGCACCGAGTTTTGAACCCGGAATTTCTCAGTGGATGGAGTTGGCACAAACTGGATACCAACAGTTTTTCTTCATCCGTGCTTGGGAGAATGGACGCCGCTGGGCTGAAATTCTGACAGACCATGGCATTTCTTCTGTAGAGCTTTCAAGCTTCTTGGATATGTGCAGAGATCCCAAATTGCTGGGTTGGAACTTTGGTATTCCAGAACCTCAGTGGGATAATTTTGGCAATACAGTGGAGGAAGCATTCAACAATCCTTTATTTGCCAGATTGCACTATCGCTTCAAGCAGGAGGAAGAGATTGGTCGTGTCATGCACCTTGTGTCAGAACTTGTTTGTGACTTTTTCATCAAGGTGCTTCCCAAGTGGGTTCTTGACCACTCGATCTTGTGGGAAGAGTTTATGATTTTGGATCCACACACAAAGCTCCCAGTTTACAAGACTTCAGAGGCCGCCTTACAAGCAGAAAGGAATCCAGAGAAGTATCATACACATTTTGCTATGAACTTCAAGAAATTCCGTTTTTCTGCAAGGATTGTGTGGTATTTGATTGACCATGACAGGAATCATTTAGAGAGTTTTCTTCACAACTCCAACAGTAGATTTGTGCAACATGCATGCTATCAACTTCGTGAGTATGTTCAGGCGCGTGTTGCAGTTTCTGATCCCTTGTATGAGATGATCAAGAAGGAAGAGTTTGAACGCCAATACAATTCCAAGTTTTTGGAGGCGATTTCTTGCTCTCGTGTTGTAGTTGAGCCTGTAAGTTCAGGGACGTATGAGCCATCATCGAAGCTGAACTTAAAGGTACTACAAGACATCCTGAAGGGTATCTTCAAGATCCAGAAGGATGAGGAGCTTGCCAAGGAACGTGATGAAGAAGAAGAACAGGCAGCTCAAAACATCTCATACCTGTTGGCAGATGATATGGAGCTTGATTTTGATGATGATGATGTTCCAGTATGGCGCTCCATTGTCGACAAGTATAGAGGAGGTGATCAGGTGCTACAGGGAGAAGCTGTGAAGATTACTCACCTGTTCAGGGATCAAAAGGACAATGAGAAGGCGACAGAAGCTTTCAGTTCAGAGAGGACAGATTTTTATGAGACCTCAGGACCTCTTCCAAGAACCGAGGGAGAAAATCTTGTAGAGGACTTGCTCACCAAGGATGTTGCAGAACAAGCTTTTGAAGCAGGTGAAGAAGTTCCTCCTTATACAAGAGTCTCCACTATCACTGGTGAAGTCTATACTGGAAGTAGAACACTTCTAGAAGATGAGAATATGGAAGAGGAAGTTCCTGAAGAAGATCCTGCAGTTGAACCTGGAAAGGAAGAAGAAATATTTGATGAAGATGCAGGTGTTTTTCCTTCAGAGGAACCAAAGATGGAAGTTGACCAGGAGGAAGCCAAGGTAGAGTCAACACCACACTTTCTGTCAAGAGAGATAGGTGAGGACTCGACTGCATCGCACTTACCATCAGGTGAGATGGATGCAAACCTTGATGATACTTCAGGTCAGCGGAAATCGAAGAGAAGCCGCCTGAATAAGATTCCTGATCCTCATTTTCATGAAGAAGTTCAGGATGATGCAACCATGGAAGAGAAGAAAGAGGCGGTGGAGAAAATAAAAGAGGTCAGAGAGGATGATGGAGAGAAGAAATTGGAGGCTGAAATCCAAGAATCTTTTCCATCTGAAGTAGTTGTTGAAAAGGATACAACAAAAGCTGACGATACCTATGAATTGCATACTTCACCTTTGAAGTTGCTTGGAGAGATTACAGGAGATCCAGGTATTGGCTTTTATCAACTATGCTTCAGGGAAACTCATGCAAGATTGCTGAATCATGTTTGTTTCAGAAAAGGTGAGATTTCCCATCCTCATTATCAGTCGAGGATCAATGAGAATGATTTTGTTCGATCCATTCGTAATATCTGTCCAGTACCTCCACCTGATTGTTATGAACATGAACCAGAGCATGATTTGAAGAGATTCTTCATCAATGATGACCGCATCATTTATTTGGATGGCAGGTATCAGGTCGATCCAAAGGCCCTTGAAAGGGCAGAACATGCTCGAGAAGAATTGGAGGAGACGAAGAAGGAACTCAAGAATGAACTGGAATCATATGGTCCCAAGGGACCCAGTTGGGACTTTGTCACCTTCTATGAAGAGCTGTGCAGAAGGTTCCTCAAGGGAAGAATAGAAGAACCATATGGAACTAATTTATTGGCCAGCTCAGAGTCCTTGACATTTTTATCCTGGAACTATGGAAACATGGTTCGTGGTCAGAAGTACACCACACCAAGGTTTCTCCAAGGACTTGATAGTGCAATGAGGCCACGCAAACAGAGCGCCATGTCACTTCAGAATGAGCAATTTGAGAACAACCTTTTCTTCAACATGCTCTTCTTTTTACGTGCACATGTCGTGATTCTCCAGGAAGCTCATCTTCTTGTTCCTGCCAAGGAATTTATTGAGCAAAAGAATTGGACAGTTTGTTTCAATGATTGGGAGAATCTTGCAGTGATGGCTAGATTGGCACCAGGTGGATATGTCAAGATCATTGCTGGACATGATCAAGAACTTGGTCACTGTGAACAGCGTGATGTAACTTGGGCTATCTACGAGATTTGTTTTGGAGAAACAAGGCCTCGTCAAGATTTCAAGGATGCAGACTTTGAATTTGATGACTATGGTCCTGAGGATAAGCGTCTTCCACTTACTCGAGCGAACATGCATACCATCAGAGTCTGTAATTATCATGTTGATACACACCGTGCTGTGGATGCCCACCTACTGACAGGAGAACAGACAGCATTGATGCTTTACGAGTGTTTTGTCTATGAGGTGGACATCATTTCTGGTGATGCAAATAGTTTGGCCTACAGAATGTCTGGGTACAAAAGGCAGCCAATGGCTAACTACTATTACAGCACCATGCAGCATTGGATCCGCAGGTTTTCAGAAGCTCGTGTAAAAGCAGATCCTGGTATCAAAGCACCTATTCCCAGAACTTTTTACAGTTCAACTTCACAGGTCCTCAAGAAGTGTGAAGATTACTTTGACAAACTCTGGGAAGAATATTCTACTGTTGAAAAAGAAGAATACCAAGGATCACAGCTTGGCGATACATGTTTGTCTACCATTGTTGAATGGGGTCATTCAATGAGTGAAGAGGAATATGAAAATTCCACAGTGAGCACGAAGGAGTTCATCTGTAATTTTTCAGAGAACTTTGCTATGATTGACACAGAGGTTATGTGCTCAAGGCCCACTGACGAGGACAGTCATGGTCCAATGTTTATTTCACTCAGACCAGCTTCCTTTTCATCTGGAGACAGAAGACAGTATCGCATGGGAGCAACTCTTCATGAGGCTAACTTGCGGAGGAAGGAGAGACAGAAACAGAATAGAAGGAAAGGAAGGCCGCCAACTTCTGATCAAGCAGCTTCATCGTCTGCAGCGGCATAATTCCTGAGCGAAGGCTGAGATTTAAATGATGGCTAGGAAGTGAAGATACTTCTGGTTACAGTTGATACTTTGCTTCCAGGCTTGACTTTAAGTTGCCAGGCTGAAGTTTTAATAAATTCTGGTTGCAATGAGGAGAAACTTTTTATCAAAGAAGATACTCCTGCATTCCAGGTTTATATGCTTTAGCATTTGGATAGGTATGGACAGTTTTACATAACTGATGATATCTATCATCACCACTCTTATGAAGTGACCTCTAATGGACAACCAGTCATGGTTGATGATTAAGTCATTTCAAAATTTGCAATTGTAGTGCAAGATTTTTTGTACATACATTTGCCGGTATCTCCTTCTTGTGTTTTTGATGTGAATGAGAAAGAGTCCTTTTGATGCAGTTCTATTTTGTCTGTGAATGAAAGCGGTCGAGACCACGTCACGAGAAGATTATTCCTCGGACCGTACGCTCCTTGCATTTTGCAAGGCATCTTAATTAATTGCAATTTGTGCGGTCTTGAATTTTTAGTTCTTTGTTACGCGAGTGTCGTTTGATTCTTTTATAGGTCTCTGTAGAGAAAAAGCCGCTTTCCCTTTTAGTTTGATTTAGCTCAGGCCATAAAGAGCTAGTGAGCGCCGGTACATGGTATCTCCGCCTGCGAAAAGTACAGTCTCCAGCCGAGGTACATTATCGATTTGATCTTGTACTTGAGGTGAGTCAGCTATTGCTCCCTCACTGTATTTAGTAGCTATGAGATTACCTTCTCTGAAGTGTGAAACACACTGGATTAGGTAAGTACATGGCACCGTAGTTTTCTTTTAAGTTGTCAGAGCTAGCTGGACTGTTTTAGCCTTGCAGTAGAAAAAGAGTATGCGACATACGCAATCAGCTAGGAGTGGACATGAATCTTGTGCCTGCTGAAAAGTAGAGCCTATCTGTACAGGGTTCCACTCCAACAGCTGATATAGTGTGTCCATGCTTGACTGCTTCAAGGCTCAAGAGAGAGTCAATGGACTCAAGGAGCAAGAGGATAAGACTCTGCGCATAAAAGACACTAGCGGTCTGCACCTCTACCGTGTACGCCCTAGTCACTCTTTCACCCCCCGCCCCCCCTCTCCCCCCAAAAAAAACACACACAGGTGCTTGCTTTTTGAGAACAGCGCCCCGCTTCGCCCAGCGGGCCCGCTTCGCCTCCCCTCAGCCCAATCCCCTCCCCTTCGCCTCGGGGAGACCCATCAACAACTGCACCGCCTCCGGTGACGCCGACAGGCTCAGCTGTCCCACCTGAGTGAGGCGGAGCAAGGCGGAGCAAGCCGCAGGGCGCCCAGGTGGGCGGGGCGCGTGGTGAGCTGCTGCGCAGGTTGGGAAGAGTCAAAGAGTGTGGAGATCCAACAAATGTCCTGATAAAGCCAACATGTATCTCCAACATGACCATTGCCACATGATTTTTCCTGAAATGGTGCAAAGCAGGATGGGAAACACATGTTTTGATTGCCACATGTCACATGCATGTTTTTGGGGTTGAGAAAAAGTCTGGCACTACTCCATCTACATCCTTCAGTCCAAAAACATCCACAGCATGCCTCATCCTCACAAAGTGCTGCGCATGGGTTGTTAGTTTGTTTTTCGCTCGCCAGGGTAAATTTTTAGCCGGTATTATAGCCGGCACCAGGGCCTACGTCCATCCAGATTTTTGGTACAAAATGCTGGCTGGCTTTGCATGGCATGTCAAATCTACCGAAATCCCACCTTCACTTCCACATTCACGGACAAGAAGTCTTTCTGCTCCATATACCTCAAATTCAAGTCATCCGTTTTTTCCAAGTGGTTCTTGCCAAGATGTTGCAATATAAGCAGCGGCAGCGCTGTCCAACGCCGGACATCTAAAGGATTCTAAAGGTGTGTGTGTGTCCATATGTTATGTATTGTATCCATATGCATCCAACACCCTACCAGTTTATCGCTTCTCAATGCTTCTCATCACTACAGATACAGTGTTCAACAACTTGAACAACACGCATGTGACAGCATGTGGCTGACATCCTGCCAAGTTTGGAGAGTTTCAGATAGTTCCAGTGTCTCAACACACACACTGGGAAGAGTTACGGCAAGGCGTTAGAACGATGTCATTACCGTTGACCTCCTGAGCCCACGGCCTCCTGACCACCTGATTGACCTAAAAAACCTGAAAAATAAGTGTGACAGCTTGAAAGATATCATCGTCGGCTTCTCGCAGGTACGAGCGTTCGACCTTTCACAGCCCACACAACAGGAAGTCAGCCCACCGCATGGCACACCGATGGAAAGAAGTCAGCCCACAAAAACAAGAAGTCAGCCCACAGTGTCGAATCCCAATGGCACAGCATCACCCACAAAACTGGCAACATGAACTTATGCAGGCTGTTTTAGTGTGCCACTGCGTTTGGGCTGCAAGTTGCTCACAAAATCTAGGTTTCAATGTGTGTTTCTGCATGGCACACCGTAGATGCAACGTGTTATGTGAAAAGATATTCCCTGTTTCTTTTGGTGTGTGTCTTGCAATGGAGGGACATGTGTACCACATGTGGGTCTCCATGTGTGCATTACGCAGGAACATGTTCCCCCAAATCTTTGGTTTCCTTTTGTTTGGCATGTGTCAGTGGAGGTGTTGGGTAAGTTTGTTTTCTTAGACTTCCATGTTGATCCCAATAAAGCTACAACTCTTTCCAAGTCGCGATCACTTCTTCTGCAAGTATGCAGGGAGCTGTACAAACCTGTGTGATCTGTTCTTGGCCCACGCATCCAGCCACGCCTGCCTGGAAGTCTTAGTTTTCAAGACTCCACTTTGCAGCACTTGTGTATTCACAAGATGGGACAGTGGCATGGACTTAGTTGCTTTTTGATGCAGATCCGCAAGGAAATAGCTCACTACCACCCGCAAGTTTTCAGGCTCTTTCTGCTGCCAGTGATGAGCTATCAGCTCAAGACAATCGTCCACACATTCTAAATCAAACTCTCGCTCTTCAGCTGCCGTCGGTTCTTTCTTCTTCTCTGACTCTGGTTCTTTCTTCTTCTCTGTCTCTGGCACCTCAGAAAGCTCAGGCTGAATGGCTTTGGCCTTGGCTGTCAAGTCGCCCCACACCTTGGTGGCCGATTTCTTTCTGGACGGTGAAAAGTCTAAGGCATTCTGCATGTCAGTGATCTGTGTTGGCTTGCGCTTGTAGGCTTGACTTTTTGCACCTTGAGACACGCTTCCCTGGATCGCATCATAATTTGCGTTGGTTGCGCCGCACATCGAGCAGAATTTTGCACTGGTGGGGACCTTTCTCTTGCAAGAAGTGCATGGATGTGAAGCCAAAGCACGTTCATAGCCTCGAGGCTGGGGTAAAGCATTCGCATTCTGGGCTTCTTTGTAGTCACGATCTGCCACAGGAACAATCTTCTTGAAGAGTTCAGGCTTGTCAATGAGAATCTTGTCTGGATCAGGAGCACATCCAATCTGCAAACCTGTGGCTGCAAATCCCTCACTGCATTGCGCTTTGTGTACGCACGCTCAAAACATTCATGGGCGCTATCCAACGCTTGCAAAGAGCTGATGGAAGTAGAGCGGGAACGGATGTGAGCCCAATGACTCTCGAAAGCGCGGTTGGGGTGCATGTCCAGTGGCATCACCGCGCATGTATGATGCGGTGGTAGGTAGAAGGGCGCAATGTTGTATTTCTCAGACAGGACACCCACAGAGACAGAGAGGTGGCTTAAGCTTCCGCCCCCTGAGTCAAGGATCACAACGATGCTTTCGGACAAGGGTATCTTGAGGACATCTCTCACATATTGACACCAGTGTGCGTAGAACCTTAGAGACAAACAGATGATCCTGTTTATTCAAAAACCCGTCTTGCTCACCCAAAAATAATTCTTGCAAAGGCGCTGCGAGAATAGGTCTGTCGTCACTGCACCCTTTTCGCTCACAGCCACATGCGCCTGTGGCCAGACTTCCTTCCACACGTTCATCGTAGAGCTGCCCGCCATGGTAATGTAAGGTTCACTGATCTTCCCATCCAGAGAGATGAATGGTAAAACAGAGATGTGCTTGAAGCCAGATCCACCTGCTGAGCAGGTCGGTGCGCCGAGCTTCTTGATGGCCAGACCAGAAACGAACTTGAGCTTCCCCTCTGTGTCGCACATACCCTTCCTGCACCGCATGAGATGTACTCTATCTTACTGCTGACTATTCCAACGCGTTGGTTTTCTAAAAGTGGGACTAACAAACACAAAATGTGCAAGTGTTACTGTTCCAAAAAAGAGCAAAGCTTCTCATCAGCTGCCCAAAGCCGATGGCCATGAGCTATCTTCCCGTCTTTATCCAGAATACCACACCGCTCCAAACATGCAGTTAAAGCAGAGAAGTGTTCACGGATGGAGTGAGGAGTCAACATGGCTGCCCTCTCAGGCTTTATCCCGATGACCTTGCGGTTCACAACCTCGTACTCTCTCGGGTAAGTCACACGCACCCATTCCAGCCAACGCCGGTAGCAAACTTCCATAGAGCAGTCACAGACAGAGAACTTCTCCCAGTCTGTCTCTTCTTGAAGAGATGCCAAGCCACTGTTCACAAGAAAAAAATTGTACATGCTGCGCTTTCAGTCTTGCTTAGTGAAGACAGTGTTTGATTTCTGCATGACCTGCACATGCGTCAGCAAGTCTTGCTTCTGTGTCTCGTTGAGAAGACCTCTGTGTGTTCGGCCGCAAAGAAACTCGGCAGGCACGTCCTGAAAGGTCTTCTTGTCTGAAGTGTCCATTACCCTCTGCACAGCAGCTACCTTTTTGCGGTTCAGGTGCATGTCACCCAGCGCTTCCACTGCACCCTTTGCACTCTCGAAAACGCCCTGCTGCCATAGAGCAGCCACATCCAAATACATGAAGAAGGCCTCCTGGTCATGCTGCTGGTAGAAAACAGAAACGTTCTCACAATCTTCCATGTTCTTCTTGAACTGGCCCCATCTCTTCCTGGCACGACAGCACTGCACGCAATCAACTCTGAAAATCTCAAAGATGGAAAACAAGCACTAACTAACACTGATCGGAAAACACATACTGCAGATAACGAAGTGACCCGCTCCTGAAAATCGAAACCAGTCTTTGCTCGTACATGGCGCTTTCTCAGGCGTCTCCAAAGTGCATGCTACAGACTCCACAGACTCAGGCACCTTGTCAGGTGTACAAACTAGGGTCTGAGGCACAGCGATTTCACCCGTCTTTTGAAGCTCTGTCTTGAAAGCATTGCGAGCTTCATCACCCATTTATTTCCACATCTGCGTAGCATCCTTCTTGGAAATCCCTGTCTTTTTGTTTGCGCTGCCACCACGTGCACAGGCTCACCTTGTTCGGTGCCGGAGCCTCAGAAGCCTTCTCGTCGGGCTTCGGCAACCATGCCTCGTTCTTCTTGACATTCACGTCGAAGCAATGAATGCAAAAGGCTGGCAGGCAGCTTCGGCTCGATTCCGTGATGTTGGCACCACACTCTACGCAGACCCTACTTGTCTCGGGCTGCGCAAAGTTCTCCGCCACAGATGCAATCTTGCCACACGACTGGCGTGTGGGATCAGCCTCTCGTGTTTTGACGCCAGTGGGATTTCTATTGAAGTTGGCGGGCTTGTGGCAAATTGGCACTTTGGCTGGAGGGTCAACAACCCCAGCGCGAACAGCCGCGGCAAAGCTGCGTACAACGGGAACGCCCGCTGACCGACACAGCTTGCGGAGATCAGCCCGCTTGCTGATCCACTCTTTGCTCAGCTCTTGCTGCCTCTGCTTTCGCATCGCCATGTTTCGACGTCAAATCTAAGCAACTAGTGTTTCAGATTCTCTTCCAGGCAACTTTGAGAGCTGAGCACTGAGCACCGAGCACCGGCCAGTGGCATGACCAAGACAACGGTCTTGCATGTCAAGGCGACTAGTTGGAGGAAAGGTCCTGTGTCCACTTCATGGGCGCCAGTGACTGCAGCCTCTGCAGTCCCCACTGCAGCCTAGGCCACAGAAAAATTGCAAGGATTGTTCGAACGTAAGGAAAATCCCCTGAGAATGCAGCACCACCACCTGGCTCGGCAGAGAACCCATTCTCAAGAGCAGGCTTCACCTCAAAAAATTAAATTTCACATATTTGACCTAAGCATCCAGCAACACACGCTTGCACAGAAGATTCCCCATCCTCTGCACTCTTTGCATCCTAGAAAGCAACTGTGAAAAATCTCTTGATGTGAACAGAGGGAAGTCAGACCTTGTTAAAGAAAGACATATATGCAGCAATCCGGATGGCGATAGTTCTACAACCACCATCATCAAATGACTTGAGCATCCAGCAACACACCCTTGCACAGAAGATTCCCCATCCTCTGCACTCTTCACATCCTAGGAAGCAATGGTGACAATGCTCTTGATTTTCAAGCCTTGCTTAGCCTTAGGCAGGTGCCGTCGGTTTAGCACCAGCCTCACCAAGAAACACATATAGGAACAACCCGGATGGTGACAATTCTACCACCACCATCACGAACATTCGACCTGAGCATCCAGCAACAGACCCTTGCGCAGAAGACCCCCCATCCTCTGCACTCTTCACATCCTAGGAAGCAATGGTGAAAATGCTCTTGATGTGAGCTGTTGTTGATGCTGCTGTTGCTGCCGATACAGCCTATTCAAGGAAGACTCGTCAAAAATTAGGGTCCAAGCTTTCAAGGAAGGAGCTGAAGAAAAGAAACCGTCCTGACCAACACACTGCCAAACTAAGAAGTAAACAGTGACCAATGGAACTCTCACAGTAGCTCCTTGCGAGCCACATCAACCATGGCTGTAGTCACCTGAAATCCAAACCCCTCCAACCTAGAATGCCTAATGCCCCCAAAGACGCACATTGGCCTCATCCAGCTTGTTCGCATCAGCATGCGCACGAGCTTGCGCATAGCTGCGGAGTGTCTTCTTCGACTCCACGTGGAAAAGGTAACTGGGCACCAAACAAAGTATTTCAAAAAAGATGCCACGAAGAGCCTGGGAGCAAACAACAAAAACTCAGTGGCAAGCAGTAGAAGCCAGTGGACGTCGCACGATCATGGCGGAAAATCTGCCATGTCATGACTAAGGACCTATTAAAGATCATGTTCTTGCTCTCTTCATCCTGATTGTGTTGCGCCACTGCGATTGTGTCTATACATATTCTGTGCACATAGTACTTCCTATATGGCTGCCTCAATGCGATTAGCATATTAGCATTTAAGTCAACCATAGGTTCTACACATGCACCGACCTGTCTGCGCCATTGCGATTTGATTTCTAAGCTCAAGATGAACAACATATGCATCTCACTACACATGTACCTGGAGCATGTGATTCCGCAAGGCACACCGACAGTGGCACGACTTCACGCGACGCGGCACGAGAAAGGTCAAGGACCCAGTACGTGCAATCTGCGTCCAGATTGCATATCACAGCAATCTTGAAGTGTTTTCATTGAGCGGTGACTTCAAGCATGCCCACCGCTCCCCTGCTGAATAAGAAATTTCCGGTTGTCATAGCGGTATACACAGACAAGGACCTCCCAACGGAGGGTTCAAAGCTTTCAAGTAAGACAACACGGCGTAGCCTAGAAAGAGGAGAGTCCTCGTACCCAGCAAGGTAGCAAGGGTTCCTTGGTTACGATAGAGACAAAACCGCGAAGGTCAGAGTAAGCCTCCGATCTGAGAATAAATTTAGGGCGGGACTACCTGAAATCAATTTTCGGTACGACAACACTGTGAAGCCTAAAAAGAGGGGAGTCCTCGTACCCAACAAGGTGGTTTTGACAGCATAGAATTGAATGGGTTCTTTGTGCCCATCACATCAAAGGCACAAACCTCGAAGGTCTGAACAGACCCCAGATCCGAGAGCAACTGTAACTTAAGGTCCGGACGATCTGACGTCAATTAAGTGCCGGGCGTTCTAAGCCAAGACCCTGCTGGCCCCGAAGGGGTTGCTTTTTAAAAAGAGAAGTTGGGAGCAAGCGGTTTCCTCGTACCCAATGCGTAAGGTGCGAACAGACGGCAACGCGCATCGTGACTGCGCTTAGTAAATACAACAAGGTGAAGCTCAAAGAAAGAAAAAGATGGGTTTCCTCATAACCCACATGTGCCGCGGTTTGCGTCAACAACCGACGGCTATGGTGCTCACAGTGACTGTGTGGACCAACTCGGGTCAGTTGTAGAACTGAAGCCTAGAAGAGAGGGGTTTCCTCGTACCAAAATTGTGCAGTGGTTTGCGTCAATCACCGACAGGCTGTGGTGCTTGCAGTGACTGTGTAGACCAACTCGGGTCAGCTGTAGAACAACAAATAAGTGAAGCCTAGAAGAGAGGGGTTTCCTGGTGCGGTTTGCGTCAATGACCGACAGGCAGCGGTGCTCACAGTGACTGTGCGGATCAACTCGGGTCAGTTGTAGAACAACAAAGTGAAGCCTACAAGAGAGAGGGGTTTCCTCGCACCAAACATGTACAGCGGTCTGTGTCAACGACTGACAGGCTGTGGTGCTCACAGTGACTGCGTAGACCAACTCGGGTCAGTTGTAGAACCACACGTGAAGCCTAGAAGTGAGGGGTGTCCTCGTACCAAACATGTCGGCTAGAAAAGCCCGAAAAGGGGCTTAGATTTTGCAACTCTTTGAGAACTCAAACTTGATGCCCCGGTAGAAAAAAAAGGTCAGTCCTAGAAAAGGGGGAGGGGTTTCCTCGTACCCAACCAAAGTAATTTACAAAATTGAGGCACGGACAGTTGGCAACCCCACATATAGTTTCCCGCAGGAGCTAACTGGGGGGGAAATTCTCCCGAACGAACTGCGCTCTCTCTATCTAACTTCGCCATTGGCAGCTGTGCACGAAGCAAGCTCTGTAACGGCTCAAGAACCGCGAGTTTGTGCTCGATGGCAGCTTGCATCACCCCATCGGGTGATCTGGGTTCGATGAAGCCTCAAGTGGGTTTCATCCTGACTTCAACAGGTGCTCGACGGTGTCGCCAGACCTGGCATGCACCCTATTCACACTGGGAAGAGTTATGGAAAGGCGATAGAACGATGTCATAACCGTTGACCTCCTGAGCCCACGGCCTCCAGATTGAGTGGGTATAAGTGCAACACCGTCGAGTACTCTGACCACCTGATTGACCTAAAACAGCCTGAAAAATGAGTGTGACAGCTTGAAAGACATCATCGTCGGCTTCTCGCAGGTACGTGCAATCTGCGTCCAGATTGCATATCACAGCAAACTTGTGTCTTCGTTGAGCGGTGACTTCAAGAATGCCCACCGCTCGCCTGCTGAATAAGACATTTCCGCTTGTCATAGCGGTATACACACACACACGAATCCAATCTGGTTTGGAGAAAACATCATCTCAACCAGGCAGCTTGAGAGAGATGTGGATTGGCAATGGCTCTACCACATCCTCGGCTGCTCCACTAACAGCTGCTTATCAATGCTTATCCTTTTGGAGCGACTGGGTACAGGCATGTGGAAGCAGTATACCACACAAATGTCCCTGCATCAGGGCTGCAGGAAGCTGCATCTTTGCCTTTCTTGGACCCACAACCTTCCTTGGTGCGCTCTTCACATCCGTCGGCGATGCTTTTCTCGTGCTCGCGTTGTTTCAAACCAAGTTTCGAAGCTCTCATTGTTCTGGTTCACGGTGGAGATGAAGGTGTGATTCAGATCGATGTTGAAGTGAAGATCTCAGGTCGCAGATCGGACAAAAAAAGCTCTTGGGTCGCAAAGTGTATCCAAATCCACGAAGTGGACAGGTTTCCAGGACCGATGCCCAGTAGAAACCATCCCCCGGTTCCACCAGGTACGCAAAACTTACCTGTTACATACAACGGCACTATGGGTCTCAGCGGTTGGGGTATCGAATAGACCGTCGCCATGTCTCTGCTCTGGAGTGCCTGCAGCTGCCATGATGTCCAAGTCAGAACTGAGGTCCTGTGAACCAAGAGCACAATGAACTGAGGCCATTGAGCTGCCATTGTTCCAATCCAAGTAGCTGTCAAAGAGCAGGGCTCAGGGCTCTTGAGGGACAGTTGGCCCAAAGTGATGATCGCCTCCCAAAGGAGAGCCGAGTTGCCGGGCAGTTGCCGATGGAAGAACAACAAACCTTGACACAGGTCGTCACAGGCTGCTAAGCAATTACCTGGCATCTAAGATGTCAAGAAAATGACTTGGGAGTAGCAAGAGATATAAGAAAGTGAGATTACAACTCATGCTGCAAACATACAAAATATATTATACATTATCACTGGCCACTAGACACTTGGAGGTGTTCATGCAAGTGTACACGCCTTTGGCCTAGGCAAACCCTATAGTGGAACACTGATCACCGTTGCTAGTCTACGCACTCAAATCATGAAAGTGGCATCAGCGGAAGCTGTATATATACTACAAACTGTCAGGGGTCAGTGCCTTCATATGGCTTCATAATATAATATAGTTCCAGATTGAGTTTGCATGTAGAACAGTTATCTTGGGAATTGACATCATCAAACATTGGAATCGGTGGGAGATCCCGTGAGATCCCTGGCGGTTGCTGGTTAACCTTATCGTACAGCACACACATACAAAACATCTCCGATAGGACATGTTACCATCGCCAGTAATGCTCAAGTGAAACAGAAATCAATCACATTGTGGTCCTTTTGGATTGTCAAATCAAATCCACTTGGATTCGATTTTGCTTGATGACATGGACCTGTTCCATGACCAGTGCAAGACCAACGGAAGTCACCCTTCACCCGAACCGTTTCGCCTGCCCGACGGCCACCGGAACATAAACAGTGGGAGAGGACAAGCGAATTTCGAGACCTCAGCGGTCGCAGCAGCGGTCGCAGCAGCGGTCGCAGAGGGGTCGCAGCGGTCACACGTGGATGTGGATCATTGGTGCGTCTGAAAGCATTTTTCGAATGCATCGATCTGCCAGCTGCAAGATCTACATGGCTCTCTTCAATCTCTCCGAAACACTTGCCTTGGTGTAGTGTAAACTTCTGTGGCTGGTATAGATGAATCTCTTGAAAACTAGTGAGGGAATATCAACAGAAATGCTATACTTTATTATATATATGTTTTGTCGATGTCCCCCGGGGTCAGCAAGCCCAATGATACGTGATGATGGAAGGTGATGGTTTTATGGATGGTTTGTGTTTGACCTCTCCTATGAACCCCAAAGGCCAACTTCTGCAACATGCTATAAACCTCCAAAAGGGGCAAAATAGCTGTGCACTAGCCCTCAACTGGAAACACGCCTGGCTGGGTTTGGGCCGTTTGCGACCCCTTGTGGGTCAAGTCATCTCAGCCAAGTTGGAGCAGTTCAGTTCACCCCCACAAACGACCATCAGGGTATGTGGAAAGCAAGGAAAAGAACCTGTCAATGCGGATTGGCTTAAGAGAAAATCTACATGAAACCATGGTTTTCACCCCGAAAACTCAGGGGTGGCTGTTCCGTTGAACCAATTCTGGCAAGCTGAGACACCCGCATTGGATCCCCAAGGCCCAATCCGCTGTAAAAATCCATATGCCGATAGAATCACTATTGAATTGCACGTGATGTTGGGTGGTGCAGAACCAGAATCACTGCCCCAACTGCTACGCCCCAAATACTGCGTTGGTGTTTTCATGTGTTTTCCAACAAAAGAACCGCCTTCAAGGTCTCATCAAGGTTTCGTGATGAGCATCTGGCGACACAACAACACCAGCGGCTCCCAGCGGGGGTCCCAGGTGCCAATCTTGTCAGGAATTCGCTTGTAAACCTCTTCCGCCAACTCTTTGGCCCTCGATGCGTTCTCCTCCAGCACATCCCTGCCGTTGCTTGCTTTCTTGGTGGGTTCTGGGGATCCATTGCTCTGCTCCACCGTTGTGAGAAAAGAGTGAGTTGGAAGGGCCGAAAGCCTATGAAAAAAAAAACATCACAGCATTCATTAGCAACCTGCGCGAGGTTGGTCCATGTTGTGGTTGGACACTTGCAAAGGTGAATATCAGTTGCACTTCAAGCACCTCCAATCCCCAGGTATGAGGTAGTATCAGTGCAATCCACCCTGAGGGTGGCATGTTGTATGGACAAATATTGTAGACAAACCCCTATTATACAAACCCGGCGGGTCTCAGGTGCCCTCAGGCGGTGCTAGTAACAAAGCTCTATCCTCAATCAACCCAGCCCCAGAAGTCCAGGCATCCCCGTCTTCCGTCTTTTGTCTTCTCCCGGCAAGCACCGGGAGGCTCCCCGCACCTCAACCTCTCAGCTCGGCTTGGCCCAGGTGCAAATGCGGAGATCTCCTGGTGTGGAGGAAGGGGAGTAGCTTAAGTGCTAGAAAGCTACTGTACGGACACAGAAGGGGTCGTTTTGTTGCTTCAACTTCGCATGCTCGATTTGGTTCCTAGACTTTTGGGGAAATCTACCGGTACCTGAGAAAAAAACAGGTGATGGTTCGTTGAAAGCCCTCCACCCCAACCCGTCGCAGGTATAAGGACTCCCCCGTGTTCTGCATTCTCATTGGCAGCAAATCCAGCATGCATCTGCAAGGAAATGGCTTTTGCTCAGTTTCCACAAAGTAATCATCCTGACGAAAACATCACCTCAAATGCGCAGTCTCTGCAGCTTCGCCTCCCGGACGATCGTCGGCTGTGTCAGTGAGACGCCAGCGGCCTTCTCCACCTGGAGAAACATCGGCCGCTCTGGGCCGCACGGGTCCCACTCTGGAGAATACCGTCCCTTCATGCAAAAGAAGAACATGAAAGCGGTACTATTCTTATAATACTGCTCAATAACAACTTAATGCAAACTTATATATGTATTCCCGAGCATGCATCATGCAATCATATGCAATCAATAAAGTAGGAACCCAGTCCTTTGCGGGCTTCGGAGATGATGGGAATCACTCGGACGCTCGGACCATTGACGATCAAGTTCAATATCGTGCCGATGAAGTTCAGCGAACACATCGTGGTCATTTGTGGGAGGCCAAAAGAAAGCACTGTTTGTGGCAGGCCGGGAAGGTTCAACTGATTTCAACCTCACCCAAAACACTCAGAAGAGAGCGGGGAGAGAGTAAGAGAGGCAAACAACGCAAATCAACCGATACAATTGCCGCACTTCAGATCAGGGTGGCCAAAGGTCCCACGGGTATAAAACCTGGGAAGACAAGAGCTAACATGTTCAATTGGACTAAAGGTGTACCCTTGCAGGGGCAATCAGGTAACCCAGATCTTCAAGCCAATGCTTTCGACTGTCCCAGGGGCTTCTGGTGGGCCAGGCCAAAAGCCCAGGAGGCTGGCCACCAGTCAGGGATCATGTAAATCTCCAGTGGCGCGAAGATCAAACTCCTCAAGCAGCTGGCCATGCTGCTGCGGGTGTAGACACTCGGCGAAACATGCAAACTACGAGTAGCTGGATGGAGGATGCTGGATCCATGGCTTTGTATTATCTTCGGATGAACCACAACATGGGTACAACCTGGTTGCGATTGTCTAGGGGTATATCACATGTCCCCAGAGAGCTAAGAGGGTAACAAATCGATCCTTTTGTTGGCAACCCTGCTTCTAGGGGACTACGGTTGTTGTGTGTGTGTGCCTCGGGCGTATAGAATTTTAGAAGCGAGATGGAATGAGTGTTGGACTGGCAGAAATGAGGGATAGATCAAGACAAAAACTCCGGACACCTCTGGACCCAAGTGTTTGCAAAAAGGTGTTCGTCATCCATTGCCTATGTGTTCCAAAAACAGAGCCATCATGCTAGATTCAATGTCAATGCAACACTGTAGCTGCAAGAAACACACCTGGAAGGGGGAAGGAGACTTTTCCACATCCATGTCAATTCTTGCAAGCATGTGTCTCTTTGGTTCGTGGCTGAGCTGAACGGTGTGCGGAATCAACATTGAAGCAACACGCCTTTCCCGATTTGAACAGGGGTCAACCACTCCAAGTTGAAGTAAGTAAGCTGAGGCTGAGGCTCTTTTGGCAGGGAGCAGCTGTCAAGGTTGGGTTTATGTGTCAAGAGGATGACCACTGGTTCTGTACCCAAAGGACCCAAATAGACTGCCCAGTCTTAGATACTCAGGGAGCCCTCTTGTAGCGAGGCCGATTCAAGTGTTCCTTCTGTCTTTCAAACGGAGCAACCGTCCGCATCTTCAACCATCCAACCTGATGATCCTACCTTGCCCCTTCTTGTACAAAGGCTCAGCTCCATGAGATTCTGTGAGGGCTCCACCTTGTTCTCCAAACGCAGCACCAGGGCCTGCTGAATCTCCATATCCACCTGCCAGAGCTCTCCAGTCGGAGCTATACAAATGCCCATGTGTCTTGAGGGGGAGGGACTACAATCCAACTTTTGGTCGGTTGACTCGCGTCTGACTCACACGATCTCCCACGTTAAGACCAGACAAACAGGACCCAACGTGTGGTGAAAGAACCCATTGAGCAAATGCAGGTTGCCCAAGGCCGAGAAAACAAAACTCAGTGTCTTGGATCCTATGGTGTTGCAACAACAAATGAACAAGTGACAAGCAACTGTGACCACTGTGGTTTCATCTTCTTTCCTGCCGAAACTACACCGCTAGTGACAAACGCAGAAGAACGAGGCGAGGTGCAAATCTTGCGTGTGCTCGTACTCACAAAGTGAATGGAATATCATACAGTTCACACAACCCACCTCCTTGGGACGAAGGAAAGGCTTGCCTTGATGGGAGACGTTCGCCTCGAATGCGAAGGATAAGATGGTGGCAGGGTGGTGCTGGGGGATGGAACTGTTGAACTGAGCGTGCCAGTGGCCTAAGATGAGTTGATTGAGGTGTAAACATGTAGACTGTCAAAAAAATGACAACATATGAAGAGGTCGTTCAATCTGGAAGGGTCATTAATCAAGAGTCTACAGTACGTGGCTTCGACCCAAGTCACACCCGTCAACCTCTGCAGTTCACACTCTCAAACATGCGACAAATGGCCCAAGACACAATCCATTCTGAGAAAAGAAAAACCTTCCAAGGGCCAGAGAACAAACGCCCAGACCGACCCCCCCGGAAATCGATGCAGTTCTGCACCTTTCCGGCCTTCGTATTGAAGAAATTAGCCCTGCTACAAATATTAGTACATCATAGTCTCATAGTACATCTATTTTCATCTATTGACCTTCATGTACGATGACCCAAGGATGGTCTTTAGGGGCTGGTCCATTGATACCCTCACTGACGAGATCTTCGACTGACACACGGTGACCGAGATCACCGAAACGACCGCTGTCCAGCAAGATCCAGCTGTCGAGCGAATCGAAGTAGGTGGAATTTCCACACGGCTATTGCTTGGCACATATCAATGGAATAATATGGAGATCTGTCAAATTCTTGGATAGATAGAAGAGAACAACCCCAGTTTGTGTCTTGCAAATCTATCCATGTACTTCAGAGGACCAACCAAGCAAACCCGACCCACTCACCAAGCAAACAACCAACCCACCCGTCCAGGAGAACGCCATGAAACTCTCAGCCACTGAGACCCTCTGGGAGCCCCTGACCGAGCCCAGACCAAGATCCAGCCGGAAGTCCGCACTACTCTGGCCCCTGTGGTCAGTGGCCGACTCCACCTGGTCTGCACACCGAATGGGTGAAGTTGAAGGGAGCGTGTCTGCTCAAAAACTAGGGTGGCACACTTGCGTGGGTGTCGTCTTCCTAGTCCTTGCTGTGGGTTGACATGATAGTTTGATACTAAAAGGCAGGTAGTGGCAAGTGGAGGTAAAATTGTATTATGAGAAGTTGCCACAGGACTTGATTTGGGGGACAAGTGGAGGACAGTTCAATTGCCCAGAGTACTATTGGAAAGAATTGGCAAGGTACAGTACCAGAAACTGCGTAGTTCTATACAGAGATGTTGTAGCATACCAGTCAAAACTCGTTCAACATGAAGAAGTCTACTGAAAGCTGCAAAAAGTATGCCACGCATCCATCCACCTCCGGGCAAGTATCAAGTATTTATAGAAGAAAGCACTGACAAGGCGGCCTGACCCAAATGACCCGCCCCACATGTTTCCCTCCTTGAACCACCTCCCACTGCACATGTCCACAATATTCCACAACCCTTTGTGCTGTCTCACCCGTCTCGACCCCCCCCCAAAAAGACCACACAAATCCCACCTTCACAGCCAGGGAGGTGGTCTTGAGATCTAAGTTCAAGAGCTTCAGAGCAGGACCCGTTCGGGTGTCCTCTTCCAAGTCTAACAACACCTGAGTCCAGCGAGCAAAGAAATCATCTGCGAGCTTATGGAGGCCGCTGATGTGCATAGTTATATAGTTGGGTGTTTTTTGGAGGGAAGCCTCCAAACACCGGGTTTTGGTGTGTTCATTTACTTTCAAACAGTACAACTAATATCTGATATCTGTGGATATCTGGGGATCCCCCTGTTGTGCATGATGTGAACACACTTTCAAGTGGAGCCAAGGATACTGGCTTGGCAGTTCTATCTTGTATATTATATATATATACCTTTTTATGACAGGGCCTCACGTCTTCCACCAGGCTTTGGATCCTGAAGATTTGCTGCAGAGGTGATGGCACTATCCAGCTATATACTCCGAAAGTTTAACATGGAACACGGCTCCAAGCCTCAGTGCTCATTAACATGGCATACCTGCTCGTTAGGTTTCCTGGGGAATATGGAAACCATTGGTCTCAGGGGGAAGAGTTGATTTTGGAGACTAACATAGACCACCACAAGGCTGGAATAAAGATTGGTGCACTACAAATGCAGCACCCAGGAGATGCTAATATGGAATACCTCACAGTAGTCAAGATCCAGGGAATCCAGCAACTGGAAAGGATCCACGTTAGTCTCAACCTTGTTTCCCACACAGAGTTCTACAGTAAACCTTGTTGCGCAAGACATCTAGGCCATCCCAAAGTGCACCCGTACACTTGGACGTCTTGAAACCGAAATGCTACAGGCAGCAACACTAACATACCACATGCGAGCTCGCCCAATCATCCTTCAAAACAGATCCATGTTATATAGTCTCAACGTATTCCATACACCTGCCAAACTCCCCAAGCTTGTTTCACACAGTGTATCCACACTAACATGGCCTGCCCCCCCCCGGGCTGTTTCATAAATAGGACACCTCACACTAACATACCACACAACATTAAAATTCGCGGGTGTATGCTGCCTGACTCAGTCCTTCAGGTTAAGCCGGTGATACCTTTTGTCCAGGGTAAATGGAAGTGGGGAGCAAAGTTGAGTCTCCAAATGAAGGAACATCCACCGTGACTGTCATCAAGGTGTGCCACAAGCTCTTGATTGATGAATTCGGTGCACTGAAGCTCTTCCTGGGGTGTGTCGTGATGTTGGAGTCCAAAGAAACGTCTGTCGAAAGTCCCGCTTACTGGGGTTTCTCCTCAACTATAATCGATGATCTTATTGACCCTCGATCTAAAGGACGCCAAGCAAGGAAGCCAAGCAGCTTGACCGCCACAAAGGACCACCTTCACCTTCTGTGGCGTTTCGACCACCTGGGACAGGGAGGTCCGTCCTTGGTCGCCTAGACGCGCCTCCATCCAGGAATGATAGCTGAACCCCTGGATTCTTGAGAGTCTTGGCATGTCTAGTTGATGCTGTGAAGCAGTTATTTGATGTTATTTGGGCAGGAGGTTTCCTTCAGCATCTTTTCCCATCTTGCTTCAGCTCTGAGCTCTGACGGCTTGACTCGATTTCAAACGGACGCTCAGTGCATTCGTGCATTGCATTGTGTTTTTCCAATAGAGTTATGGGAAACAGAACAAATTCTGCATGCCAACCGAAGCAAAGTGTAAAAGTGCCATGTGTCTCTGTCTGTCTGCTAGGGAGGAACATGTAGGAACCATTGATGACTTGTGGCTGCCCATGACATGGAACCTACAACAATGAAAGTTTGGAACACCAACGGCTAAGGCTCCATTTTCTCATTGAGGACTGATTATCCTATATGGCCAACTTCCCAAAGCTATATTACTATACTCTCAATCGCAGTGGTGGCAACCGAAGTCCACAAAGCGTCCAAGCGAGTCCAAAAGCGCACCTTTATGGCTGCGAGTGTCGAGGTCGTAACACGGTTGGATCAAGGGCCCTTCGGACAGAAAGATGCGACGGCAGTCGCACATGGAAAACATGTCACCTCATGACTGTCGATGCCTGGTCTGTAGTCGATACCTGGTCGTTTGGAAAGGGCCAGGATTTGTTCCATCACCTCTTCACGATGTTGGGGCAAGGTGCAAGTTCGGTCATTGGTCTCGACCGTTTCTTCTTTTTCATTCTCTTCATTCTTCTTCCACAAAACCATTGCCTTCTCGAGGAAGAGATTGTAGATCTTGTAGGTCATGTGCTCCAGGCCAATGCATGCAAAGAAAACCAAAACACCAACAGTGAGCCAAAAGCGAGTGCCGAGGTAGGACTCAGGGATGCGCTCATCGTTCTCGGTGGGGCTTCGTTCAACAACTGGCATTTCATTGGCAATCAAACAAGTTACAGCCGACATGGCTGCCGTTCTCCAAGCATCATGTCTTTGACCTTGTCGATGGGCATGGAGGTAGAAGTGGCGCCTGGAGCAGAACTTGTTCTTTGGATTTGAGGCATCACATGTTTTCTCACAACCAGGAAGGGCGCAGAGATTGCCATCTTTCTCCTCAAGCGTGAAGATCTGGTTTTCGAAGATGTTTTTCGATGCCTCTTCATGTTCTTTTCTTTCAGCTTCTTTATCCTCATAGGTGTCCTTCTTGGCGGCGATGAAGTCCGGCTCAAAGCTCAGCTTGTGAGTTCCTCGGTTCAAGACATAGGCCAGGTTGTCTTTTGCTGCCGGCTTTGTCAAACCATCAGCTATTTGTTGCTGTGAGTTCACCCAAAACCATCGTCCATCAAGAGCTGACATTCGATCCTTCACTATAGCAACTTCGATTGCAGTGCGGCGTTCACTCAACTTCATTCCTGGGGTGATGCTTCGAGCAGCGTCAAACAAGGATCGAGCATCAGTGGCAAGTGGAGACGTGCCAAACTTCCTGAGGGCCTCAGTTGAACCAATGTCCAAGGTGGGGTCCACAACGCAAGCCATGAAGATCTTACTCCATTCAAGCTCGTCAACTGCTGCTGCGGCGGCCTGGGCTTCAGCAGACAAGGAAGACCTGCAAATGCGCTGCAACTTCTTGGACTGCCACTGGAGTATTGTCAGCGGCATTGGTTTCTCTGAGCTCAACTCCTCATGGTTGCGCTGGAAGACCAGCAGACCTCCCTGTGACGTTCCGTCCGGGCGAACGGCCCATGCAACATCTGTGTAGGCACCAATGCACAACGAAGAGATGTCGCCGTGAGCGTGGAAGGTCATCTTGTAATCCTTGGTCACATTCTTTGCAAATCTCAACAGCTTGTTGGCCTCATTGACGTCCTTGATCAAGGGGCTGCTGGATGCTGACTGCAAGATGCTGACACTGGCACAAAGTTGTGGTACACATTGATGAGCTGGCCAGGCAAGCACTCCTAGCAATGCACGAAGTTGTTTGTGCTCTCTGTCAGTGCAAGCATCGTTGACCATTGTTTTCCGTGACTTGTCCAAGCAAATCGGCTTCACCTTCTGGCAGTATTGCTCGAGGGAAATCTGGATGGTTTCGTGGTTCAAACTCTGGACTACGTCAGCTCCACAGAACTTCACTCCCAGACTCGAGCCAAAGTCCCAACTGCCAAACTTGAATCGCCGGGAAAGCTTTTGCAGGCGGCCAACAAAGGTGTTCACATCATATTCAATCTCACCTGTGATGTCATTCAAAGTCGTGACACCTTCTCCAGCACCGATGAAGTCGTCCACGTGGAGGCCTAAAATGCCATCAACAATGCAATGCGTTCCATTGTATTCGAAGACGCAGAAGGGGTCATCACCATCGGCAGCTTGTCGCAAAGAAAGATACACGCAGCGGTCGAGTGGGTGTGCAATCAAGTTCAACTCATGCAGCAAGTACTCGTTTGCTGTGTTGTTCCATTGCCGTGGTGCACGAACATCTCCAAAAGCTGGTTTGCAGGCTTTCATGATCTGCCATGGCTTGAGGTCAATCTTTTTCTCGAGCAAGCGACGCATGTCAGCTGAAGGTCGGATGTAGATTCTCGTGGTTGCATCAATGCTATCCGCCTGCATGAAGGCTGACTTCACATCTGCTGACCAAAGCTTCCATCGCTTGTGAGTTGCCATGACATAGACGAGATTCTCGCTCAAGCTCTTCATTGAGAACATCTTTGCGCTTGAAGCCTTGGATGATGACGCGAGCATTCGCTTGCGGCCCTTCTTTTGTAGGCTTCCATCGTTGTAGAAACCTGGCTGGGATCACTTCACCATCATGGGCCTCGTCCTCGTTGACAGGTCGCCAAGCATCATGATCGAACCAGACCTGCAAGGCTTTGCATCGAGCCTCCTCGAACAGCTGCTTTTCTGCAGGGGTGAGTTTCTTCTCGCTGAAAGCTTCAGCAACCAGGCTCTCATCGGCATTCATTTCATTGAAGCGGTTCTGGAATGAACGGTCATCCTCACCAACTGCAGGTAGGCCATCCAGAGTACGTGCATCGTTGTAGGACTTCAAGGCGCTCGAGCCTCAAGTTCTCGAAAGAGGCTGCACGTTCATCTCTGGGGATGGGACTCCGCGATCTTGCCCTGCTTTCATTTCTCTCTTCTGCTGTTGCTGTGGTTCGTGTTTCTGCAGCGGCGGCTGTTTGTGTGTCTGCAGCTGCCGCGGCGTGTGTGTGTGGTTCTGTATCTGCAGCGGCGGCTGTTTGTGCTGCAGCTGCTTGTTGCTCTGTCTTTGTCGTTTCTTCTATTGTTTGTGAGTTCTGTTGTCCTGTCATGTTGTCATCTTCTTTCGGCTCAAGCTGCTCATTCGCCAATGTTGGAGGCGAGTTGGCTGACAACATGGGCGCCTTTACATTCGAAAAGGTGGGTCCGGTGGCAAGATCTAAAAATCTGACAGGACCCTGCACAGGAATCAGGGCATTGCGGACTCGATCACAAACAGGTTGACTGAGAGCAGTTTCCGGCATAGATTCCAAGCGGGCTAGACGCTCAGCAGGCACTTCTGCTCGAACATGTTCAGGGGCACAGCGAACCAAGCTGCTTCCATGGGCCAACCAGTAGACATGAGGCCGGAGAATGCCGTCCTCAGTGGTTCGTGGCTCGATTGCGCACACAAGGCCAGGTCCGCGCCATCGATGAGCGTCAAGCTTGGTCTCTGGAGAACGCCAGTAGAATGCATATTCTCCCAACTGCAGAGGTTCAAGCTCAGGTCGTGGGCGAGACAGAAAGGAGCGCTTGAGGAGTGCATCATGATTTGCTTCGTAGAAAGCTTTGGATGCCAGATTCCTCAATGCATGGTCTTGCTGAATGGCCTCATGCATATCAGGTCGAGTTGGTGCTGGTTCATCGATAAGTCCACCACTGGCTGGATTGTAGCCAAAGACCATTTGAGCGGGTGATGAGCCATGCACATTCCGAAGGCGATTTCTTTGACTGCAGGCCATGCGAACGGCATCAGCAAGCTCCAAATTTGGTTCACCTTGCTGCATCTTGTAGAGCTGAAGTCGGCGAACTGCATGCAAGCGCTCGACTGCACCCATCCTGTAGTGGGCCTCTTTGGGAACAATGATGAGCCTGATGCCATACTTGTCAAAAAACCGCAGATACTGCTCACTCATGTGGGCTCCAGAGGCATCAGTTCGGAATTTGCTCGGAGGTCCAAAAGGATGGATCCATTGTTCCTCAAGCACTTTCAACTCACATTCTTCAGTCTCTCGCTCCACCACTGCATTGACCTCATACTTGGTGAAGGTGTCGAGGATGGCCAAGATCTTTTTCTTCTCATTGTTCCATTTGACATGGAAGACATCAGCTTCAAGCAGCTCATTGAAGTGCGAAGACTGGGGCAATGAACCAGGCTTTGGCAACTTGCTCATGAGGTGTTTGGCACAAACATCGCAACGAAAGTCGCGAGCACGCTTGATGATGGAGTCGTCCATTTGTGCATCCCTCATGGCTTTGATCAACTTGTCATTGCCAGGATGTCCCAGTTGTTTGCGCAGCTTCGTCACCACAGACAGAGCTTGCTTGCTGTGACTCTTCATGAGCTTCTTTTCTTCCTCGGTGATTCCGGAAGTCTCTGTGGTTTTCTGGTTCTTCTCATCCATATTGACATCCTCGGAGACAAAGATTTGAAGAACTTCACGTTGTCTCCAGCGACGTTCCACGGAGGCCATGATGGCCTTAGCTGCGCGCTTCACGAATCCAGGTTCGTAGTTTTGCATTTGTTTCAAACTGCGACTCTTGCCATCCATGTTGACGTGGTCATAGCTGGAACATGTGCATGGAAGATTGAGGGCCTCATAGGTTTCATCATCATTCGTTCTCAATCTTGTAGGCTTCTTCACCTTTCCAACATAGTTGCCTTGTTTGTCAAAGTAGCACAAACCAGTTTGACATCTGTTGCACGCGGCGTCATAGCAGTTGTCAATGCTGCTCAATGCTTTGGTGTCCCAAGAAGCGGCATGATGTGGTTGTTCAACTGCAAAGCCAGAGTTGACGTCATCACAGATGTCACTGGTGTCCTTGGCCATCATGAGGTGTGAATTCTCTTCAACATCACGTTGGTCCATCAAGTTCTTCATCTTTTCGGGAGTGCCACAGTTCAATCGTTGAATGGCGCTCCATACACGACATGGCGGTGCCATCCAAACATAGTGTGGTTTCACCCTTTTCACAAGCTTCTTGAAAGCATCTCTGACTCCTGGAATGCTGAAGTCCCATTCTGGAAGTCCGAAGGTCGATACCTCAACATGAGGATAGTTCTTTGCCAGGTAGGTGGCGATGTTGCCCTCATCGACATACACCTCGAAGAAGATCAGCTTCTCGTTTTCATCAATTCGTGCTCCGATTTGATCGAGGATCTTGAAAGCTTCATCCTGTTCAACTTCAAGGAGCACATGGTCATCACAATTCGTGGCTTCAGATTCCAGGACCGGCTCAATGGCAAAAACGTCATTGTTGTGGAAGATCTCCTCAGTGATGAGTGCCATGTCCTTGGTGTCACCTTCAAAGTCCAGGAGGTTGAGTAGATAGTGTCCTTTGACTCCTCGTCAGGGCTGACGTCATCCTCAACCATGAACCCATCGTCCTTGACTGTCTTGGTGTTGGATGACAGATCACGAGGATTCGGCTTGTGGTCGCCGCCGAAGACTTTGAGCAAAGCTTGATGAACTTGATCATACTTGAGCTCGCCGTTGCAAAGACTCTTGATCTGGATGTGAGTCCACTTGGGCACACCAGACCGTGTGAGCAGGTGCCAACCAGCTAAAAGCGGTGGGATCTCGATGCCAATCTCCCGGAGTTTCTTCAACTGAGTCTTGTGGCGAATCAAGTAGGCCTGCATTTCTTCTCCCCGGCTTCTCATGAACAGCTGAAAGAAATCTTCACAGCGTACGGGGACCTCAATCTCCTCTTCATACTGGTACAGGCCGTCCAACAGCTTCAACACGGGCTTGAAGGGTTCCGTGTTCCGCTCGATGTCGTTCAGGTCGAGCTGCTCTGAGGCTGCGTCCCAAGCCAAGTTCTTGAGAAGGCTAACTACCAACAAAGCTCCTTCGACTTCTGCATCCTTTGATCTCCTGCGACATTGGAGGGCAAAGAGTTCCAACCTTTTTCTAAAGCTCCTGTAGTTGGACTGGGTCAGGTCGTCGGCGATGGGAGCGGCTTTCGCCAAGCCACTGTCGAGTCCGCGGTATCCACCAGCTGCTGCCGAAGAAGCGGCTCCATTGGCTCTCGATGGAGATCGTGTCCCTTCAGGCTCAGGTGTCCATCCATCTCCTTCAGCATGTGGGACTTCTTGTTCGCGGCGTCGACGTTGTTGTCCACCACCATTTCCTGCCATAATGGCGCTGTGCACGATCTTTGAGATCTGGTTACCTTGAAACGGTAGGAGGATGCCAAAGCAGTCTTCAATCAAAAAGGTCCACCTCCAAGATCTTTCCGAGGATCGTGTAGCGCTCCGCTACCAATCTCAATCGCAATGGTGGCAACCGAAGTCCACAAAGCGTCCAAGCGAGTCGAGGTCGTAACACGGTTGGATCAAGGGCCCTTCGGACAGAAAGATGCGACGGCAGTCGCACATGGAAAACATGTCACCTCATGACAGGTGTACCTCAAAATGCATTCGCAAGTTGACATATACTGTATATAGTATATTACTAATTGGGAGTTATTTGCTTTAGAGGATGCTCCGAGGAGAAGTACCAAGGAAAATCAGTGATGGTCAAGGCGTAGACACAGATGCAGCAAAATATCAAGCATGTGTTATAAGGATTGGACTTCAGGTCATCAAGCATGTATTATCGTCTTTCACGTCTGCACGTTATCGCTTATGGTGAGTGTGTTATCCTTGTTTCCGGCAAAACATGCATTTTGAAACCCCATGACTAATTTTGAGCCTAGCTCACATGTCGAATGGCGAACCAATAAACTTCCAAGCCGGTCACCAGTTGTCTGCATGGAAACGGCCTCAACTTCAGCTTTGCCATCGTTTAACTCCTTCAAGATCTCCTCAGTGCTCAGCTTGTCCAGTGGAGACTCTTCTGGCTCCTGAGCAGAACGAGGAAAGTTCCGAGAGGCGATGGTCAAAATACACCCTTGGAACTGAACCTTGTGGTGAACCACAGAATGTAGCTTGGGTGAGCAATTGCTTTATCCAATTCCACCAGCCAGGGCTCAAAAGGTTCATCTGGTTGAATCTTAACCTAAACACCGCCATATTGAATGGTCCCAAAGAAGTCGACAAGGCCTGCAATCCGAAGGGGATGATGTGCCGCAACGGTAGGTACCAACACAGTTTGTTGAGGCTAATGAATCCAAATGCTCATGTTTGCTAGTATAGTCATCATTGCGATTGGAAAGCATCATGATCAGCCTATCATCAATTTGTTCCCACATAATTACATCCCAACACTCCGTTCAATAATAACTGTACACATGCACATTCTGATGGCAAATCTCCCCAAAGTAATTATCTCCGTCCACTCTCACGTACCAGCCTCTGCTATGCTAAATAGATTTGTATTGGAAGTACTGTGCAGTTTATTCCTGAGATGTTGCTCAAAATGTACGATCAACCAACTTGCGCAACTAGGCTACAAATTCAACGTCCATCTTTGCATATCTTAGTTGCTGCCAAGCAGCCCGCCGCCAAAAGGTTCGACTAAACCAGCCGCCAGATGCCTTCCAGCAAAGACTTGCAACTTTGTGCCAGGCCTTCCTCTACCAAACCAATACCGATCTCGGACTTGCACGAATAGGAGGAAACAACGCCAGTGGTTTGACACTGTCTCTTCTGTTGTTCTGTCAGTTGTAGCATGCCTGTGCTCGGAATCTGCGTTCAATTCGTGACAATATGTCAATATGTGTACTGGTTTACAATCTGTAGTGGATCTAAACTGGTTCCTGCACATTGACACTGTGCTTTGTGTTCAACATCATGTCGGGCCCCTTTTCCACCGAAACCTGAGCCGCTTCCCCCCCGTCGTCGGACGGCGTCCGCCTGCTTCGCCTGCTGCGGTGTGGCCATTTTCACCAGCTCTGCGAGGTAGTCCTCCGCCCGATGCCGCGCCTGGACGCCGGCGATGGAACTCGACGCTGTCTGTTTCGCATGGATTCCAGGTCCAGTCACCGGCGTCACCGAGCTTCCAACAGACCTCCACCTAATAGCTTCTAGCTACTAGTAGCTTCTTCTTACTAGTAGCGATGGCCTCCAACCTACTTGCGATGGCCTCCAACCTAGTAGCGATGGCCTCCACTTAGTAGCGTCCTTCTAACAGAGGTTCCAACGGGTGGTGCGGAAAAATGCGGAAAATCCTCAAAGGTCCTCCGTCAAAACACCTGGGGGAGGACATGGACCTGGACAGGCTGCAGCACATCCGAGGCCCTGGGCTGCCTTGTTTGCACCCCCAACATGTGAAAAACTCAGGGAAGAGTCCCAATATTGCACTGACACCTGCACACATGGCCGTGACTCCAAAATAGAGTGTTGTTGAGGTGCCTCTGGGTCCTTGCATCTCATTTATTGAGCCACAAATTGTGCCACTTGCTCTTGACCACGTGGATCCCCACGTGGTCGTTGTCGCGACGTCACGCAGAAAACCGACATGCGCAAATGTTGTGCCGAGCATCAGCCGCAAGCAGCTGGAAAGGAAGAACATTTTCCAAGGTCTCCAGCTCCTCCAGGTACAAACCCAATGCATATTTTTGAGAACAATCTGTGAAACTCTGCACCGACAGCCTGCTAGCTGCTAGGTACACGTATGGTATGCCTGTGTTCACCATCTGTGATACAAAGGCATGTCGACTGGTTTGTTCAAGGTTCTTCATGGACTTGGACTTGGTGGACACCAAAAACATTGCCTTTCAAGGGAGTCTCTTCACCAGCTTCGCCAGTCATAGGAGGCCACAACATGTAACATGACACTGCCCCACCAATAATCACGATTGATCTCAGTTACCTGCAAGTGAGGCCTCTCATGACCTGCCATGTGTCTCAGCTTCCGCCCATGTGAGACCCCTGCAGTCCGGTTTGGCCATCCCAACAGCTCCTTCATCTCTTTGGGTTCAAGCGGTGCAAAGTTGAGGCCCCTTTGTTCCAACGCAGCCACAATTTTTGCCTCGTGGGCGTGCAGGACCAGCATGGCTGGAGAGGTGGAAGACACTGTGGGTGTGCCGATTCTTTTTGTGAAGGGAACTATCTACTCCAATGAAGCGAATTAACTTAGAACATGTATTATAAATTAGTAATTACCTACTTTTTCCTGCGTCTCCTTTGGTCCAAAGCATTGCAATCACCGTCTGCCCGGCTGTTTAAAGAAAACTGGCGAAGAAAAAAGAAGCTGTATATATATAGTATATAACTGGAAAATTGGAGCATGAATCGTCCTCTGATGGAAGGAATCGTGGGCCACCGTGACTCTGCGAACAAATCCATCTCAGCTGAAGCGAAATTGTGCTCCGACCAGAAACGACCCAAGTACCCCACGCACCGCCCAACGCCGCCAAAACGCCTCGCCCTTGTCCACGCTGGAGAGGCATTGTTGCCGGAACAAACTGAAATACCTCTCCTGGCTTCTCGAAGGCTGTGCTGGCGATGGATGTGAAGGTGCCCCAAAAACCAAAGGATGAAACATCTTCATCTACCTCGGTTTGCATCGGACACTGCCCTATTCTGAGGCATACCGACCCGATGTTGAGTCTGTGCCAAAAACAAACTAGCCACTACCTATATTAAATGTATATGGATTTCCCCCGTGTATGTCTGTGTGTGGTTTGGGGCTTAAAGCTTTCTACGTTAGAAAGATGCGAAGGCATTTGGGAATGCTTCAATGCTAATAAAGTGCACCGCCGCAGCACCAAATGTTGCCACATCATTTAAATTCGCTAAATACAACAACTTGTCACCACATTACCACCGATGCCACTAAACTCCAGTGAATGTCTTCGAATCTGCTGTATGTAACTGAATGCAGCACTACATGCAGGCCCAATAGATCTCCTTGATCCCGAATGTTTGGCTACCCTCCAGTCTGCCGGGCTGAACCCTCTCACCAGACCTGCCTTCGATTCGTCCAAGGTGGCCATCAGGCGTGCTTCTTCCTGTCCGGAAAAGCAAGTTCTGGGGCCACCACGGATGGATCATTTGGCCATGTACTACGAATGAAGCAAACTCAAACAACTACAGTCCACGCTTCCACTGGTTTTCAGTCGGCTTTCCTCGATATGGTTTGGCAGGCTACAAATGCTTCACCCACCTCCCTCTGTGTATGTGTGTGTGCGCCCTTACAGCTCAAACGAAGGTTGCGAGCGTGGTCATCTATGAATTGAATAGAATATTGTGGTGCTGTCTTACATAGTTGCATAGTTCATCCGTTTGCAAACCCGGCCAAGAGAGGCATGCAGGGGCACAACCAACAAATGAGATCGGGAAATGCCTCAGCCAACGGACCGAGGCGATCTCTGCAAAACAGTGTGGACAGAATGGTTCAAACATCCTGTTCAAGGGCTACTTCAAGGCAAGACCCGGCACCTTTCTGCGAAGAGCCAAGCATCCACATTTTCACAGTTTTCACAGCCCGTTTTACTCGACCCGACAAAAGCTGGCTCGATCAGCCAAGCATGAAGGATCGGAACGGGAAGGACTGAGGACGCCACTCCACCTCAATTCAGCATAATTCAGCCAGTGGAATGACCATGACCACTGACTAACGGCCTGAGTTGCATGCCCGCACGTGCCCCCACCCGTGCCCGTGCGCGCTCACCTGGGGGTCCACCAACATCCCTCGCAAGCGGTCCCACTTGTTTTTCAAGGCACTTTTCAGCGCCAAAACTCCTGGCACGACCCACGCAAGGGGCAGGATGAGAGAGGATGAGGTAGACCAGAGGTCCCAAAGTCTCCATAAAACTTGTGCAATTACCTTGTAGGTTGCTTGGGACAACCACTCTCTTTTTTACTGACACGATCGCCTTTTGGTGGCCCAAACACAAATCCGAGTGGATCTCTTCAGCACATGAAACTTGGAGCAAAGATCATTCTGAGCTTGACTCTTTGTTGCTGGAGGGTTTCTGAGAATTTCTGTACAGCTAGTTTTGAAGTTCTTGCTTCACTGCACAATCGACCTGGAAATCTTTCCGTGGTTCTTCCACCTTGCTCAGCATGGAAACACGTGGTTCCTTCATGTTCTTTCCATTTCCGACTTGCAGCAGTAGCTGCACCTGGGACGCTTCAATGCTTCAATCTCATCAAAACGGCCGATCCAGGGACGGCTTTTGGACATTCGGTCACAGAAGGGAAAATCGAAAGTGGGAGACCCCAAACGACCAGAGTTTCATAGTTTCACGATGACAGGTCCAAACAATACCACAAAACCCTTGGAGGTCATCGTCGCGACTCCGGGCCTACAACTTGGGACCTCTTCAAATCGATTCGACTGGGCTTGTCGGTGGCCAAATCCACCTGGCAAGAAGCAGAAACGAATCATGTGGCGTGTGTATATATATGTTTGTTCTATATGTTCGTTTTTTGGCACATCCAAGAGTAAATAAGTGACTACGTGACGCCAAATGTTCACATATTTTGGTGAGGTTTCGTTATAATATATATGTTTCATCATTCTCCGTACCTGGAAGCAAACCCCCTTTTAGGTTTGTCCGGAAAGTGTTTTAGGGGCTGAGCATTGCTTGGCCAAGGCCCTGAGCAAAACAAAATATGTTTTTGGCGCAACGTCTAGGTTCCTCATGCACTATGCTCTGGAAAAAGGCACACTCCAAAGAGATCGGACCTCGGTTTTCCGGCATGACCTGCCTCCAGGCGCAAAAGCCCATCATCGGGTACATGTGCCACCTGTGGCGTGACACGCGCGTCCTTGGGACGTCACACTCGTTTTGTGGCTCGTCAGCGGGATGTGAAGAGTCTGCAAGTTGACAACCCACAGGTTTTCTGGACCAGCGTGGCACCCAACATCGCTGATCAGCATCGCTGGCTGATCGGGTCCCGGCAAAGCGAGGAATGTGTTCTGACTGCAAGGAGGGTCCCGATCTGACACTATTCACATCATCCCCCCGAATCCCGCCTGATTATAGAGTCCCACGATAATTTAGTTCACTCTGTCCTCCAAGTGTGAGCCCCCTCGCAAAGAAAAGATTACTCTACTGCAAGTGATCCCTGACCTGAAAATCACCGAAAGGCGGCTTGGAAGAAAGCAGAGCACATGTATTGACAGGCGTGGCTAGCCTTACAAAGGCGGACATGCGGATTGACACAATGTTCTGACGCTTGTTCTGGCATCAAGTCTGACTGCCTTGTGCTTGAAGTAGAGAAGTGGAGGTCCGAGTGCCCGCTGCGGTCTAGAATCTAGAGCTTGCGGTTGAGGTCCGGGAGTGCCCACTGGGATCTGGAGCTTGCAGTTGAGGTCCGGGAGTGCCCACTGGGATCTGGAGCTTGCAGTTGAGGTCCGGGAGTGCCCACTGGGATCTGGAGCTTGCTGTTGCGGTCCGGGAGTGCCCACTGGCATCTGGAGCTTGCTGAGGAGGAGTCGCAGGATCCTCTTCTAAAGTCTAACAACCCTCACCTGACAGGTGGGGAAGAAACAAGAATCCACAATCTGCTACTAAGCCAGGGCTTCATTAGTACGCAAACTGGCTGACAACTTCAGTTTTGTGCCATCTTGTGCCGCTACTTTCCTATTGCTTCCTTCTCTTCCAAGTATGGTTGCTGGTTCTGTTAAACATAACCCTGCCCCCACGCCTTCAACTCCGCCCTCAAAGGGCTCACCACCTTCGAGAGCTCCTGTGGAAAGGGAGGACGCTCTGACGATGTCTGACAGGTCTGTTTGTGAGCTCTCAAAAGGGACAGTGTCAGTTCTGTGTCCGAGTGTTTGTTGCAGGAAGTTGAGGTACAAAGTTCATTACCACCTTTTAGGATTGTTTCAGTCGGCCTGTTTGTGCTGATTAGAGTTCAATCGGATTTTTCTTGCTGCTGCGAAATCCTGTTGCTCTGGCAGATTAAACGGTGAACTAAGCCCTTCCAAGGGTGTTGGTGCCATCTCATCTCCCTCGCTTCTCCTGCGAAGTCTGTCCATAGGATAAACTCAAGCCATCAAAGCTGAGAACTTTGTACCTCAGTGCAGTACAGTGGTTGAGAGGGGTTACTGATATGTATGGATCCGGCACACATGGGTGCTTCAGCACTTAAAATTGTTTCTCAGTGTCGATGGTTTGTTTCACATGACTTCAATGCATAAACTATACACCTCGGCTTCCGCATAGTTTTTACTATGTTTGTGAACAGCTTAGCTAATCGCATTGCATAGGATCAATCAATCCACCATGCTTTGCAGACGTGGGCGTTCAAGGTCACCAACAGAAACACAATCACCCGTCTTTGGCCGTGAAAATCCGTGAAGTCTGCGACGTGGAGGTGCCCTCATCAGCCTGTGAGCAGCCCCTAAAGAGCAAAACATGTTACCCGAAAGACATCCAATGTCCATAATATGGAGTTACGGAAAGACCGTGCACACGTATAGACTCATATGTGTTTTTTACGCACAAAAAATAGTAACTCGGACCTATCATCCCGTACCTAAACTATTGGCCTGCGGATTCTACAAAACATGTGTGGTATGAACAAACGCAAGTTTCTTTATGAGGTGACTTACCAACCTTTTTATGAAATGACCTAGCCGGCACCACAGAAAAAAAGAGCCAAGCAAAAAAGTATAGAGGAAAGGCCAAGCGCATGAGTTCTTATAAAATCTTATAAAATGACATAACCAAACCTGGAAGAACTAGTCTCATGTTAACATATACTCAAATCCAGGCCTTTATGTACAGTAAATTACTTAACCAAACTCTGAAGAATTATGTTTTTCCATGACTTTCCTCGGCAATCTGTGACACGTCTCGCTTCAGATCTCTTGTTGTTTTGGGTTGTGACTTGCTGTCGCTGTTTTCGGAAGTGTTCGGGATGCTTGAGCCATCATGGAAAGAAGCCGCTCGTTTATAAAGTGACATTACCGGCCAAACATATCGAATAGTGAGCTTGCTCTAGATCGCAAATTCCATATTGGTTCTAAAGTGACATTACCTGCATCATGATGATTGCGCTCACATCCTGAATCTACCTTCGCCCATGCTATTTTTGTGCTACAAAATATGTTCCAACATTTCCAAGTCCAGTGCTTTATGACGTGACCCTTGGTAACTTGGTAACCCATTCTGTAGTGGAACTGGATCCCCATGTCATACTTTAAAAAAGGTCAAAGGGGATCACCAGTCAGCAGATTCGGTTCAGTCTGGCTCAACGCCGTAGTCCTAAACAAACGAGCTCACAGTCCTCCGGCCAAGAGTGTCTGCAGTAGGTCAGTGGACATCAAGGCATAGTTACTTTTGCAAAATAGGTGGTGCATTTGCCCAGCAAGTTTGTATTCAACAGAAGCTGCAAAGTTACGTCAACGTACCCTCTCCTGCACGAACATGTCACTACACACCTGGTGGAACATGATATTCCAAGCCTCAGCGGTTTCATGGGTTCTTAATGATTCATGATTCTTATGTTTCTTTTGATCCATTCATGTTCCATCACCTCCTGGATGGGCCGTTCCTTCTGTATGAAGACTAAGTTCTCAGAGGACCCCCGCACTTGGCCGAGCCGCAAGGACGAACCCTGTTCCTCCAGCACTTCGTCCTGTCGAACCTTCCTTGCGAGCGCTGACACATCGACGGAATTGCATAAAACAACTTGTGGTGATGGGATCGGTTAGAACATGTGGCCTGTTTTTTGTGGGAATTACAACACCTTAAACCAAACGGTTTGGGCAAGGATTCACTCAGAGTACCATACATTCCCAAACATTGTGCACCCTTGAATGACTTGTCTGGCGTCTCCAAACAAGCCCATCGCTTGCAAGTTCCATGTCAATCTTCGGTTGGGGAAGAAGCCCTTGGTCAGGTGGTCCGGAGTGGCCCTTTCGTCAGATGGGAGTTGACCCAGCCACATAGTGCCCCATAGAGCTTGCTCTTGTTTCAACCTTTTTTTTCCGAATCATGAGACTAGGACAAACATGGACAAACAAATGGGGACATCCATCGTGAGATCTGTGAGAATGCTGCGAGAGAACACCCACAAATGGCTCCGATTTCAGCCTCATTACTGAGTTTCAGAATCAAACATCGCCACACAAATGCAAGGATATCCAGAAGCATTGGGAAGACCTTTGACTTAATATTAACAGATCCACCAGCATAATAAAAGTATAAGTAATAACAATCATCATCATCATCATCATCAATGGCAATGGTCAACATATGTTGAGTCTGTCCTATTATACGCGTAACAGTCAGTAAACAATTATCACTAATTCAATATTTTAGAGAAAGGCACCTAGTAACCATCATCATCCACTGTCACTGCTAATGGGGTCAACCAAAAATATGTATATATATATACATTGTTTGCAAAAAAATAAGATGGAGCCCACGAACCCGAATGCAAACACATATGTCAATCCACTGTGCATAGAAAGAGACACAGCCGGTTAGAGTCTCTTTTTCACGCTCCGGCACGCTGTTGGACATCATGCGCTGGGGACTCCACCACCAAGGCAGCATGTGCTGGGGACTTCACCACCAAGCTCCGTCTTCGTCATGAAGGGTCTTCGTTTTGCATTCAAATCAAGCACTGGCGTAAAGGTTCTGGCAGATCCACATCACGAAAGAAACAATGGCATTGTCCCAAAATCTCGAAAAGAAGCACTTGAAAATGATAACCGTCCACATAATACAGAGAAGTCCACAACTGCGGCGTCTGATCTTCTGCGAGACACTCTTGTAGGACACTCTTGTAGGACACTCTTGTGGGACACTCTTGTAGGACACTCTTGTGAGACACTCTTGTAGGACACCCTTGTGGGACACTGTTGTGGCACACTCTTGTGGGACACTCTTAAGGGACACTCATGTAGGACACTCTTGTGGGTCACTCTTATGGGACACTCTTGTCGGACACTCTTGTGGGACACACTTGTGAGACACTCTTGTGGGACACTCTTGTGGGACACTCTTGTGGGGCACTCTTGTGAGACACTCTTGTAGGAAACTCTTGTGGGATACTCTTGTAGGGCACTCTTGTGGGACACTCTTGTAGGACACCCTTGTGGGACACTGTTGTGGCACACTCTTGTGGGACACTCTTAAGGGACACTCTTGTGGGACACTCTTGTGGGACACTGTTGCGGGACACTCTTGTGGGACACTCATACGGGACACTCTTGTGAGACACTCTTGTGGGACACTCTTGTAGGACACTCTTGTGGGACACTCTTGTCGGACACTCTGCGAGACACTCTTGTAGGACACTCTTGTAGGACACTCTTGTGGGACACTCTTGTAGGACACTCTTGTGAGACACTCTTGTAGGACACCCTTGTGGGACACTGTTGTGGCACACTCTTGTGGGACACTCTTAAGGGACACTCTTGTAGGACACTCTTGTGGGTCACTCTTATGGGACACTCTTGTCGGACACTCTTGTGGGACACACTTGTGAGACACTCTTGTGGGACACTCTTGTGGGACACTCTTGTGGGACACTCTTGTGAGACACTCTTGTAGGAAACTCTTGTGGGATACTCTTGTAGGACACTCTTGTGGGACACTCTTGTAGGACACCCTTGTGGGACACTCTTGTAGGACACCCTTGTGGGACACTGTTGTGGCACACTCTTGTGGGACACTCTTAAGGGACACTCTTGTGAGACACTCTTGTGGGACACTGTTGCGGGACACTCTTGTGGGACACTCTTGTGGGGCACTCATACGGGACACTCTTGTGGGACACTCTTGTGGGACACTCTTGTAGGACACTCTTGTGGCACACTCTTGTGGGACACTCTTGTAGGAAACTCTTGTGGGGTACTCTTGTAGGAC
>CAXIVM010000473.1:44316-71909 GCA_964035705.1 Porites rus | reverse complement strand
ATGATGTTGGGGGTCTCATCTGTGGGATGCAGGAAAGAAGACAGAACCGAACATTGTTTGGTCGTCCTTTGTCATCGGCCCTCCCTTTTTGTTGTGCGTTTCCTATGACGACTACAAACGGTCGCCGACAGCTGGTGCACATTTGGCTACTTAAAGCTCGTGCAGGATATGTTCCTTCAAGAGTCACATGTGCACCCGGGGTGATCAACGACAAACCTTCCATCCAGCCGCTGGTGGGGCCGGTTCTTCTTCTGGCCTCTTCATCGTCCATCTGCGGCAGGGGCGCGGAAATTCAGGAGGAAGAGGAGTGACATGGGTAACATGGTAACATGCATGGGATGTTACTGGCTGGAACTAGCATTGAATATCTACAAACAGGGGGTTTTCCACTTCCATGTTATATCCCTACGGTAGGGCTCCAACCATATCCTCGGACCCCTTCAAACCCACCCCAAGCATTTTCTCAGAAGGTAATTGGAGCCCTAGGGTATAGTTTTAGGGAGAGTGATGGGTGTTGACATGTGTTGATCCTTCTTCGTTGCCCCGAATCAGATTCCGAACCTTGGCAGGATATCTTTCCCGCCGCGTGGGACAGCGCGAGATCCAGTAGACAGGACACATCCGACGGACCGTCTCTCCCCTTCGATACTACATCCTTTCCTCGCAGGAAGAGGAGGGAGAGGAAGAGGAAGAGAATCCTGCCGGGGCGCCCTGGAACATCCTGAAGTGCCACGGTGGTACGCCATTGGTCGAAGTTCTACTACTGATGGAACGCAGCTGTGACTGGACGTGACTGAAGTCGGAAGTGGAAGGACCACCGGGCACGAACGGCTCTAGGCCATGGCCCCGTCCTATATTCCGAGTTCGGAAAGCCCAGGGGGAGATGTGATCGGGGGAGCAGGGCCCAGGGTGGGGGGGTCATCCACGGGGACGAGCCTGGGGAAGGGGGAAGGGCCTAGATGATCTAGATGCAGAGGGAAGATCACAGACTAATTGAGTCTGGAGCGCTGTTGATGCTGTTTGATATATGTATTTTTGTTATTACCCAGACACTCCATCTATGGAATATTTGCCTACATTGACCCCCCAAACCACCCCAATGTAGGCATATATGACATACATGGAGTGTTGGGTTATGTAATTCTGTGTATTAAAATACTAACAGATCCGGGGATGCAGACGGAATCCAGATGTTGCATCAGTGTTCATCCCTCAGACTGGGCAGATGTGTACGTGCATGCTGTTCAATGTTGTCTCGGCAGATGTCTAGAGGTTCATTCGGGAAAAGGATCGCACTTGTGATTGTCTCGGCTTGGGCAGATCGCAGATCTGGGCAGCTAGTTTCTTTGGAAGAAGGGTACTTGAAAGGCAGAGGGGTTCCAAACAGCCCAGCACCTCCCAGCGTTACTTGACCTGCTGGGGCCGTCCGGATCCGAAGCCGGATGCCGCAGCGGAGGCTAAAGACGGGTTTGAGGTTCTATTTACCAGCACCCACCCAGTTTGGGTGGTTATTGGATAGAACATACATCTTCAGGTCTATAAACCACTCTTTGGGTGGTGCTGGAAGGCTATTTTAATTATAGTTTGTTCAAACACATGGTGTGTTGCAGCTGGCACTGCTTAGGATCTTCATGTGACCACAGCCAGTCTTCAGGATTGCTCGTGCCACGTCGAACCTCCGGAGGTCCACAGATGACGTGATGAGTGGAGGACGATTGCTGGCCCGGACTGGATGCCACGGTGGTCCCAACTGCTGCCGAGGGTTGGGGCTATGACTGGATGCCAATTATTCTAATTTGAGGCATTTGGTCCCATGTAGCATTGAGTATTAGTGAGCATGTTCCTCCATGTTCCTGCATTGAGTAAAACTGAAAGCAAAAATTTTTCATTTCCGCATGTTCACGTCTTTGGGTCTACTTACTTAGGCGGTGCTGACGGCACCTGAGCCAATTCTTGGGTGAAGATGCAAATCCAAAGGGAGAGTTACAAGGATGTTTTGAGGATTCAGATTGATTTGATACGGTTTGTGTACTGACATCAAACCTCATCCGGGGTCGCTGCGCCTCTCCGGTGAGACTTTGCCCAAGCGGCCCCTCTCCAGGACGCGGTCGAGCGACCGTGCGGAGCGACTTTGGCGAGCGATTTTAGGGGTTTGAGATCCCTGCCCTGAAGGGGTTCACTACCTCACTTGGCCGGGCCTTTTGAAACTTGGTTAGGGGTGAGGGATGGTTTTTGGTGTTCAGAAAATGACAAGCACCAGGTGCAGTGATTTGTCTCCCGTTGATGAGTTACGGGTCAGATTAAATGAGATGCACTTCTGCTGTGTGAGATGGGTTCACAACCCTCCGTGGTTTTCGAAGTCTCAACAATGCATGGATTGATTCATGCAGTTCACTACGCAAACCAGTTAGTCAAAGCAAAGGTTACTCAAAGAACTTCTTCCCCTAGGGATCCAAGTACCTTCTCAGGTACGGTGATGTGTTCGACACTGTTATGTAGCTGCCAGGAGGGTCCAGTCGTACCTCCTGAGGTTCGGTACTTGGATCTCTAGGGTTCTGATCTCCATTGTTCTTGTGGGTCAAACCCTTGTAGCTTCACCTCCTGGCTTCGGTCGAACATGATCAGTGACCCAGGCCTGCTGGATCCAGGCACTTCACCCACAGCCCGGTGTGTTTAATGGTTTTGCATGGGTTTGGCGGATCAGGTGGTGTGCGATCTTTTCCGGCAAATCATGGTCAATCCATATATACCTGAACCTTCAAGGGGTGTCCAATGCAGGTCCCTTAGTACGGGCTTCCAGCCAGGTGACCCCTTTGAAGGTGCTGGTATTTATCCTCTTCATTCCCCTCCTGTTCTTGTTCTAGATACCATGTTAGTTCCCTCCGTTCACGAAGGCAAACCCCGGCAGCAAGGCTGCCGGCTCGGTATGCTCCGAACTCGACGGACCCGGCGCGAAGTCGATGAAGAAGTGGAAGGGACGGACAATGGTGAGTTTTCCGTCGTGGTACTACTAACCACTGCAGCTGGGTGCTGTTGAATTTAGGGTTTTAGGGATGTTTAGGGCTTAGGGTGCTGTTGAACTTGGATGCTTTAACTATAATGATTACATATGATGACGTATACTGTCCTAAGGTTTGTGGCCCAGAGTCTTTGACAGACAGAAGAACCAGAGCCTTTGGACTGGCAGATCTTCGGAAGCTTCAGAACTCCTCCCCGAATTTGAAACCATCAAATTTCCTTTGGAGGAATTAACTAACTCGTTTGACTCATTTTGTCCAAGTCTGGTCTTCCTTGGTGCATGAAACGGCTTGGAAGGAGGGTCAAAGTGCCGAATCCCTCAGGGCATGTTTTGGCAGGTCGCTTCTCCTGCGAAGAGAAGCAGTTACAACCTGGACGAAGCCACGTGTTGAGTGCTCCCCTTGATGCACTCCAGCTTCTGAAGATTGTGCATGTCATTTCAGGTGTTTATAAAGTCCCCTCCCAAGTAATGTGCCGTTGAATGCTGTTGAAAATTATTTAATATAATATGTAATTATTAATGTGCTGTTCATGGATATAGTATAGCTATATCGTGCGTCAGGTCCCTGGAGAGCAATTTTTCCGCCTGAGGAAGCTTTTCACGCCCATTCTGAAATAACGTATGCAGACTTTGTTCAGCGTGTTTTGTTCCAGTGTGAAGACTGGGGTTCTGGAAACATATATAGCGGCTTTGCCTTCGAACTACCGAAGTAGCCCAGAAAAAGTGACATGATCTGGTCATAGTAAAAACATGTGCGTGTACTGGCACCCATGTTTAAGCATGCATGTTTATGGGTAATCCGGGTCTTCATATTATTGAAGATTCCAATGGTCACCACCGTCAGTCACCTCATTTCAAGGTTAACTGATATGTTTTATGAAACGACCAATGGCAACAAAAAGTCAAATACGAGGTTCCTTGGTCACGCATGGTGGTAAACAGGATTTCTTCCAGAATAGGCAGGTTCACTTAGTTTTTTAAAGCAACAAATTGTCACGCAATTTTCTGGAGTGGGATCAGTTGGGATCCTCCTTCGATGTCTACCCTGTCATTGACTTTGGAGAAGTCCCTCTTTGTAAATTGAGGAACATGGACACCGCGTGGTCTATTCGTTTGTGTCTGCTCTTCTGCGTGCGTGTTTTTCATGATGCAAGAGATCCCCAGTTATTTGGGTCGGTGTCACATCTTCCGCCCTCAACATGTGGCCAGAATTCGCGGTCCACGGGCAGACCATCCACTGGGTGGGGGAGGAGCCTGAAGTGGAGTGAAGCCATGTTCGCCAGCGAGTTCGTCACCGTTTGAGTGGAGTCCCTTTTCTGAGTGACCTTTAGAGGCGTGTTTTGTGACCTCACAAAGCAGCAAGGAAGATCCACTTGGAAGAACCAGGAGGAGTAAGCTTCGAAGGGTCGCATGAGAATATCAAAATAGTCACTTAATTTTTCATTATCGGTTTTTGTATATATAAATAGCGATTTCGAGGTGCTTTGGAATGCGATCCAAGCTGATGGCGATCCCACGAAGGTGGAGGGTCTGACCACAATTCTGTGATCCCTTGGAGGAAGGGCTTGTGCAAATGAGGCTTCAGCCATCGCGTGCAGATTCCGCAGTGGCCGTGGAAACCAGCCCAATCGGCCAGAAAACGGCAGTTTTGGAAGGTTCGGAACATAAACCAAACGAGAACGTTGTCTATCAAGCCTCTCAATCGTAGCTAGCTGTATATACATCATGTTAATGTTTTGGATTGACTCAGCCATTCCCCACTTTGTTCATGTTAATCTTTTGTATTTACATTTTTTTAAGGACAAGATGTGGGTAGCTGGATTTTGGACAACCCGCCCTATCGTGACCTTTGCCGCTGCAGAGCATCACACAGTGCAATGACAGACACAACAGGCAAACAGACAGCACACCATGACACTGACAACACAAAATCTCAGCACCAACATAAGCACAGACAACACAACAGACAAGGAACAATGACACATAACTAACAACACGATGACAACACCAGCTGACCAGGAGTGCCACAACACAACTTGGGTTTGTCCTACCTTTAATAACAGTCGGCTTCACACGACTTGTCACTATTTTGGTCGGCCTGGAAACAGGCCGCATCATCATCCCAACATGTTTAACACAATGATCACACATCACCTCGGCACATTTCTTCCTAAACTCGCATTTAACCACGACCAGGTCGACCGAACCACCACCAGGTTACCGTAACCACGAGAACCATTTCTTCCCATCTCCGCCCGGCTCGGTTCTGCTCGGTTTTTGGCGCTTTCTGTCGGTGCTTGGCTGTGGCTGCTGGGGGTCTATGGCGAGTTCGGAGTCCGGACTCGCCATTGTCTTACACGAAACAATGTCATTCAATTGAGACGGGTGAACCGCATAGCCGAGAAGATCAGCGTGTGTCTTTTTTCAACTCAGATGGTGTCGAGGTGGTGTCGAGGTGCTCGATGGATGCGTTTTGGATGGCTGTCTGCTGATGTTTCAGAAATCACCAAAGGAGCAACAGCGATAGGGACCTTTGCAACTGGCATTTGAGGTGGGTGGCAAATCCTCACGTCCATTTTGGATGGTGTGGGAATCCCGTCATTGACCACTGACCAATGTGCTTTTGATCTGCCGATTGACCCAAAGGTCACTGGAAGACTTGATGTTTGTCTATGAATAGTCTTACATGCGAAATCAAAGGCTATATTATGCCATATAGGGATTTGGTCAGGACGGGAAACCATTGTCTCCAGGGTTACAGGACATCCTTGCTTTGATTCTGAGCAACACCAGTCACGAGGCATTTGATCAATCCGTGTTTGGTGAGAGAGAGCCGCCAATGGTCGCTGGTTCCCGCGTGCGTTTCGTCGACCCACTTCCGCACCGCATCTGGCAGCGAAAAGGTCCACGGTTACTCAAGTAGCCATTTGGGACATTTAACCCAAACACCTGAAAACCACGTCGGGTTGTAGAGGAAGATCGTCTTCCAGTCTGGTCCATGTGACCCGGTCCCATGTTCCATGTGTCCGTGGTCCTAGCGAGTACGTTCGTGAGGGGTGGACCGGAGATGCCGGCTACTCCCTTCAGGAAGACCTTCAAAAGTCCTTGTGAACAGCAAAGGCCGCCAAATCAGATCAAACAGTTGTTGTGGCCAATGGTTGCTGTGGTGATGTCACTTTTTGCGTGTGTTGCAGGTTAGATATATCGTGTATAGAGTGTCAATATGCCATGTATCATATCATACATATATATATATGATATATGTGTTTAAAGAGTTTGGTCACTAAGAATGAGATTGATGGTCGACCAGCACTGATCAGCTTTTTACCTGTCGAAGGCTGTGTGTCAGACCCAAGTGAATGCAAGATGAAGCAAGCCCCGCCAGGGGGGAAATCCATAGAGGGATCAACATGGGGGAAATCGAGTTCGCCCATTCTCTGAGCGCTCGCAAGCTCGGAACTTCGAGGTTGAGGTGAAACCCATGTCTCGACCCAAGGGGATGAATATGTTCGGTCCACACATCAAGAGAAGCCGGTGAAACAGGGACATGACCGGAGCCCGACGTACTGTGGGAAGTACTGTTGCGGAACTGCAGAACGAGTCACTTGGGGTAGTAACCGGTATGCCACTGTGTACTCGTTGCCGTGCCCTTACGCTGCTGTCGGTGCATCCCGCAGTCGGAGTGTCCGTGCTTCGCCCCACGGTCGATTCTATTGGGCCAGGGCGGGCACGTTCATTCTCTCGCTGTCGCGGCTGCGTTGCTGAACCCAGTTTGGTTGGTAAACGGCTCGTAATCCAGTGCAACAGCAACGCATTGTTTGCTGATATATTGCAGCGTGCACACGGCAGTTTGGCTAGCAAATCGACTTCAATCCTTGATAATGTTGGGGATGGACATCCATAGTCCCATAGTAGCGGTGATTTTCCAGGGTAGAACCACCTGTAGAAATTTCTGCATACGTGGCATCGCCAGTGATGCCACTACTATTCTTGGGTGGTGCCAGGTTCACCTGTTGAACCCTACAAGTTGATGATCACATCCGCAAAAAAAAAGCTGCACCATTGTGATGTGTTTTTTTCAACAAAATCCAGCACCGCCCAGGTCGGGTTGTTTATAAAGCCCCCGGAAGATGTATTTTACATCAAATAACCACCCTTTGGGTGGTGCTGGATAATACACACTATATTGTTTATTTGCCCGGTTCAGCGAATTCCCATACCTGAGGAATATATCAGTGAAAACTTATATTTTCCTTTTGAGACAGTTGCAAATCCAAGAAAGTGGTTCTGTACGACAAACGGCATCTATGATGTCCAGTCAACGGTTGGGAACCAGACATGGGCTGGTTTCTGAAAAAGAGAGACGTGGCTTCCAACTGCGCAGTGGGCACGGTTTGTTGCTTGAGTAGGCGACCTAAAAAAACCCAAACATTGGACATATCGATTATTTTAAGCACTTTCCACCAGGGATTATAATGTACTAAATGATATATACATATATATATAATTGTATATTTATGTTATGTTAATGCAATTAATTATATAACAATTTAGCGGTTGGAACGTGCACCCATGCAGATTCCAGCAAGTGCTTTGGTTTGACGGGCATGCATGAAATCAGTAACGGTTTGACATAAGGCTGAAATGCACTCAACAAGAACGCAACATGCACGCGCAAAACACACACAGCACACAGAAATCATAGACAGGCATAGTCACTTGCTGTACATTCATTTGGATTCTTGTTCAGAGCAACACACTCTGAAGGTGGAAACCATGCATAGAACACCTTTTGTCAAACGCATGATTTTTCAATTCATAGTTGAACATGTGTGTGCATTCCAAATAAGAATCTAAGAAATGCAGTACAAATAACATATACGTGGTGACTCAGTGGGTTCCACCTCAGGTGTAGCAGGGCTCATCAAATTCCAATCACTTCGTGTAAACTTGTTTTACCAAGCCCTTATCTATCACTTGTGTCCCTATTGATTGGAACACTTGGAACCGGCACTGGCCTCTAATGCGGACATAGGATTAAGTAACCACCCCTTATTAATCAATCCTAGCTCGACCTCCACAATACCAAACTAATGAACACCTAGATTTCCACCCACCTTGGCATCACCCTAATCTTTTATTACTGTGCAGAAACCTCCCCCTATTAATTAATCCCAGCTCCCCCAGAACAAAAAAATAAAGTTTACTATTGAATTTGTAATTGTCTACTTTTTCAATATCTTCATCTCCGCATTTTCCTGATTCTCACCACCACCTCTCAACTGCCTCATCCTGCTCACCAATCCTTTTGATGGCTTCTCCTCAGGTCTCATGCTACCAACCATCCCCCAAAACCCCCCAAAAATCCCTAGCAAAAGTCTTTCATTTTCCCTTATTAAAGCTCTATCAAAATCTTAACTTTTTCAAGCTCACAAAGGTTACCCCTCACACAGGCCCTACCCCCCCCAATAGTAGGACCCCCTCCCCCTATAAATCACCCTCTGGCCTCATTCTTGTCTTCCAATGCTTTCATCCTGCAATCCTCTTCCGTGCCCAATTCTTCCCAATCAAAGAGAGTATCACCAATTGGCATGGCTCTCTGATCAATCCTATCTGATCTCTTATCAAACGTGTGCCAATACACTCAGAGGACTCATGGTTCTCATGGTTCAATCTCTCATGGCACAGAATCACATCAACCATCATCCATCATCAGGTCCAGGTCCTCATCTCATCATCCATCATCAGGTCATCACCTTTATTAAGGGGATGTGGTCCTCAAATACCTCCAATCTCAGACCTTGTTGACCTTGAAGGGGCGGGGGGGCGTCTATTAATCCTACGTCGAGAATACAACACCCAGGGTTACGGGCCCTTGACAAAGCAAAACGGGTTCATCTGTTCTGTTCGAGGTCGGCTGCACAGCGAATGATTTCATTGCCACCTTCACAAGTTTTGAGGATTTTGCTGCCGCCGCGCGGATCGAGCCCGCGCGGCTGTCAGGGACCAATGCAATACGGTGAACCTGCCATTTTGCACGGTCGAACAGTCGGCATGAGAGAGATTGGAGTTGTTCAGCTGTGGTAGCTGGTGGAGCAGCTGGTGGAGCTGGGGCTTGGGGCTGGCTCTCCGCCGTCGCTTCGCCCTTCGCCTGGCTGCCACAGTTGCTCACAACCTGCGATCTCTTTTCGCCCCCTGAGCCGCAACGGCTCCAATGGTTGGGACCTGAAAGGGGACAGGGGCAACTCCGGTGTTGAAAGGGTGAGAGAAAGACGCATCACTTCGATGTGAGTCGACCCGAAAACGACATGAATTGTACCATGACCAAGCTGTCAAAGAACGCCAATGTTTCGGGGCTGCGCCGCTGCATGTGAGTCGACTTGTGGTCCTGAAGTAGCCGCATCGTGTCGCTCTGGGAGTGTCGGTGGGCGCAGCAAAACACTTCTAGCGATGAGTGACAATGTGAATGGCCACATGGACGGTTTTGTCCACATGGACGGTGTTGCCACATGCGTCAGCGTCCAAAAGGTCCAAAACCTTGTGATCCTTTGTGTATGTGCAGGCCTTTTTCGACATATAACTTGTGCGTGCCTATTGAGTAAGGGTCAAAAATGGAGTGGACCACTTACAACCCCCAGACACGCCATGGGACATCCATGGGACTGTATAGGACTGGAATGGGACTGCCACCCCAGAAAGACCACTGAAATCAAGAAAACCCCTGGCCGTTTCTCGGCTGTCCGGCAGTCCCATGGTTTGTTTTTTCTGGGTGTCCTGTTCGTTCTCACCGTTGAGTCCAGAAGGCCTGAAAACGAGTCCAGCCCTTCGGTGCCGGGGAAGTAACGACTCAACGGGACGGGACGACGACATGAGCGGAGCAGCGCTCCAAGAAGCGCCTCCGTCTTGGAAAACTCCGATGTATCGGTCTAGCTGACTCTGATCTCGGTGTGCCGCGTTGACGTTGGATTTTTGGCACCATGGAACAAAGGGAGAAGGACGTAGGAGGTCCTGGCATCTCTTCAAATGAAGGATGAAGGGGTAGAAGGTTCATACGAATTCTACGCGTTAGGGTCATGTATTCTGTACGTATGTGGACACCCACACTACCTCCGTTTCAAGCTCTCAAGATGTTTTAAGGACGTTTTAAGGCATTTAAGACCCTTCAAAGACCAGGTGAGACCTACCTTGGGACATGAGACTTGCCACCGGCTCAATTCCCCTGTCCGAATCCCACGAAACTTCAGTCTTGTCAGGGGCGCCTTCTCATTTGTTACAGCCAGGCGCCTTGGACAGTGGCCGCCCCAAACGTGGCCTGTCACGTCTGCAGTCACGTCACGTCACGTGCGGTGTGGAACGACGTTCTAGTCGACTCCGGCGGAAGGCGATGAAAGGCCTTCCAAAGAACTGCCAGATGCTGAAGGGGGGTGGACCTTCCTGCTTCCTGTCTCCTTACTTTCTCTCTGTAAGTATCGCCATGGGAGGAAGATGGTTGCGGAAATACGGGTTTTTGGAGTGATTGTCAGCGGTATCATGAATCAACAGAGGAACCCGCGCAACTGACTGAAACCAGCCAGCTGAACCTCCAAATAGATGGAAAAGTTCATCCCTTTGAGCATGTGAAGGACCGTCTCTATCTCTTTGGGCAACCAAAACACACCTCCAAGCTCCAAAGCAGCACCCTTGGGATGTTTGCCGATTTGGGAACCGATAGACCGGACTTCAGAACTCACATGGCAAGCTGCTCCTCTTCACCACGAGGGTCGACCTATGTCGACCCTCATGAAAAGATCCCCCCTTTCCTGTTAGTTTGTGTAGAAACATGCGCAAAGACCGGTCCAGATCCTTGGTTCAACAGGCAGGTCCGGTGTGGTGAACCTGTCGCATCCGGTCGCCGACCCGATGACACGGACCATTTGAGCCGGACCAGGCAGTCCTGCAGGCGCCATAAAGCGCGGGGAAGCGACCGATATTTGGAAAGCAATCATGAACCGCAATGCGGATCAATACCAATCAAGACACACATTGAAGAACACTTTAAAAAAAGAGAGAACACCTGCTAACCTGCATAGTCATTGTCCAGGCTGTAGGGTCAATCAGGCCATGGATATCCATGCATATCCATGGGCACGCTGGGGTGCCTCAGATTCATCCATTTTCAGGCTTCAAAACTGCGAAGACTGCGACGCGAAAGACTGCCAGACGTGTCGAAATCTGGGCGATTCCTCTTCGTGCCGTGTAGAAATTTTGGAGGTCTCGCAGTCTTGGATCTTCCAATTGACAAGAACGCCACAGTCAGTCTTGGAACGAACAGGGTTTCACTTCCGACAGCGATGGAACTTGGGACAACATGTGTCCACAGGAGCTCTTGGGCCTCCTCGATCCAAGCGTCTCGTCCACGTCTCCGTCTGGTCTCGTCCACGTCTCTGTCTGGTCTCGTCCACGTGTGCACGTGGACAGCTTCCAGGGAGTGTAACTTGCCAGACACCCTGTAGACCGCAGGACAAGAGGAGCACGCTCTAGAGCCGCCTTGCCTGGAACATCTCAAGAGCATTGCCTGGGACCATCATGAGCATTGCCTGGGAACAAGTGCCAGCGAGGCACGAGTTGTAGTTTCAGAAGATCCAAGCCAACAAATGAGAAGTTGTACCGTCTTGCTGCGAGCGCAAGCACATGCAGCTTCGCCCCAGAAAGGATTTGTGTTCTCACGAAGCAAAGGGTCATGGCTTTTCCGAATCTTTCCGATATCCAGTCACACCTGAAACTGGTTGCTTTTGGGACCATGTGTGGGGCGTGTGGATATGGTCTGAGCATGTCCGAGCCAGTTGTGCAGGTTGAATCTGTTGGCAAGCACCATTTGGTGCTGGACTTAGATACATCAGACATGGGACTCAATCTTTCAGTGGATCCCAAGCAGGAACCAAGGTTTTTTCAGTCCATCTATGGTTGAAATAGGTTGTAATCACAGCAGTACTAAGAGGGTGCTTTGGATCTGACTTTGGCACCCCTGGCACCCCACCCAACCCACTCCATCGGTCCATCAGTCCGAAACTCTCCATCGGGATAGCTCCAGTCCGACCCACGACCGATTCCGTTGACCGATTCCGACAGGGGCGTGTAGTTGAATCATGCGACACCCTGAGAACCCAGGGGCTGATTGCCTGGGAGATCTCGCTATTTGAGCTATACGCCCAAAGGTGGGGCCTTGGGCGGTCCCGATTCACCTCGGACTTTCCTGAAATCAAGAAGACTCAACCTATGGTCGACCACCTCTGAAGGGAACTGGTTTTGGACACGAAAAGTCAGACTGACAGAGGTCCCAACAAAAACAGAGATGGACCTGCAACCTTTTTGTATCTTTTTGTCATTGTGTTATTTCCTTAAAAGCCCGCCCTTACTTAATAAAGTAGGTGCCTACCGCCTACTTAATTAAGCAAGGGAGTAAGCTCCTAGCTAGGACGCAGGATAGCTCACGCGTCTTCAACCTTGAAGAAGCGCTCGCACTATTCATTTGGTTCCTAGATGTTTAGTGAAACTTAATTTTCTTGAAAACACAATTGGTCGGTGGTTTCTCGTCTTTCAAGGCTGCTATTATGTTGTGTTTGAGTTTCGGAGAGTAGTGCGACTCCGGCACACTGACCCTCCAACAGATTCTGACCCATCCAACATACATGTTCCACATTTTTGGTATTTGGCTACAACATGAAGCGTTTTGACCCAATTCTGTTCAATCGAATCTCCCTCTTTGTGAGGACACGAGGACGCAGTTTTACCGCTCGGGGGAGTTCGCTCAAGTAGCACTCACTAAACTGACTGTGTGCTTTGGACATATTTTGATAGTTCAATAGGATAAAATAGGATAAACTTTGGAGCTGAACCTCAGGTATTCAAGATCCTGCGCTGACATAGAAGATTCTTTCGGCGATCCTTAGTCAGTTTCATGCTCGTTTCAAAGGTGTCATCTTTCTTTGAAGCTTTGCTGACTATGCGAAGCATGTCATGTGGATGGTTGAACCCCTGGGAACAATAAAGCGACGAACTCGCAAAAACGATCATCGAGGGTACGTATCGACCTGTCAATCACCTTCGGTTCTGAGCTTTGTCCTGATTGGTACTATACAAGCCATTTTGAGAAAGACCGTGGGGGGGAATTGATGATGCTTGAAAGCGACTTGGACACTCCAAAGTACTTTCAGCGAATAGGATATGATATGACCCTACCGCAGCAGATACTAAGCCACCAGTAGTTCCCAAGGCTTGGGCTTTTAGACCTTAAGTTAGTAGACCATAGGCAGCCCACGAACCAACTTGACATGGTGCCGTTCGTCTCACGGAGATTCCAAGGTGCGAAACGAACATCCACGAACCCTTGGGGTGAAAAGTACTGCCCACCCCACCATCGAACTCCTGTCCATTCCTGTCTTGCTCACTAACCGACATTGCGTATTCACGACATGTGCATGTACATGTCATCCTGTGTATGAACAAAGAACCGAACCAAGTGCCAAAGCGACGCGAAGCGACCCCGAGCGGGGGTGCCATTGTTTAAAATGCCCAGCATCACCCAAGCGAGACTGACGAACGAGCGCTCAAAGGTGACCAGGCAGGGCGAGACAAGGTGACCAGGTCGTACGGAGTAGGGAACAACAGGTAGATGCCAGTAGAAGGTATATAGTGGATTATAGTGGTCTCCAAATAGATAGCGGAACGAATTCCAACATACAATGTTCTGCGTGGGGATGAGCCCAATTTCGATCGAATTTGGGGGGTCTGTATAGAAAAACATGACGCTCCCAAATCGATTCAGTCATATGCCAGTCGGGTGAGTTGTTGGGACTCTCAGAATCGAGCTATTACGCCAGGTGCTTTTGAAAGAACTCACTCCAAAAAGCACGACAAAGAAGTGTCATCTGAAAAACCTGGCTTTCTCTGGAGAAATCAAAGCGATACATCGACTTTGACTTGGTGATTTGGGTTTGTATTCTTATAGGTAGGCAGCTTGCTGGCCCATGGTTTTCGTGTTGCTTTTGCCCTTTCGAGGGGGTCCAATTGGGAGGCCTTCCTGGATCGAAAGGGTTGGACCTGCCGGAGCCTGCCAGAACCACCCAGGAGATGGGTGGTTTGTTGGATAAATACATCCGACCGTCCGGGGGGTAACCACCCGACCTGGGTGGTGCTGATGGTGTTCTTAGTGTTGCGCAACATCTATCCATTTGGTTTGCCGAGAAGTCGCAGCGCCCGCGCGCCGAAACCGTGGCTGGTCGCGATGGCCGCAAAAGGCCTGGTCGCTGGGAGCAGCGGCCGCGTTCACATCGGTCAGTTCTCCAGGATCGGATCGAGCTTAGCGAGAGGTGACATGGTGGCTGACAGAAGCGAAAAGGAACGGCTTCTGACCACGGCGTAGGAGGTCGGTTTTTGGGACCCGGACTTTGAAACCAGAAATATTCCTCACCCAGACCTGCCAATGTATGGAATCTATTGATGACCCCAATGTAGGATTCTATTCCATACATGGATGGTTTGGGTCAGTCAGCCACCGAACCCCCAAGGAAGTGCGTGGATTTGCAAAAAAAAACTTTTCTTTTGCGGGAACGACCATGGGGGGGGTAATTCACCCGTTCAGCAGGTCGGAAGTGTGGTAATTCACCCGGTGAAGGGGACGCTTCCTGAATCCCCACCACGGACGGATTGAAGCAACGAACGTTGGACCCACCGGAGCGCCGAACCGCGGCTGGACCCGGTCCTCTGGGAGTTTTGCAGTCCTGAAACCTCATGTTCCACTGGCGCGTCGGAGGGGACGGCAGGGGACGGCAGGGGGTATACGGCGCTTTTCGATGCTTTTCGCGTGAATTTCCCGCGGAGGAAGGATGCGCAAGTAGAGCGTGGTGATGGCCCCATGGCCCGTAGAGGTGAGGGCTGGTCATTGATAAGCCGACGGCAGGTGGATAAGGAAAGACTCAACCCCCAAATATTGAGCAAAGTTCTTCAAATTTTTATGTCCTGATGTGAAACAATGATAAATAATGATCACCAGCCAAATCAAGCTGGCAAAGCTTCCCGGTGCTTCTCGGGTCAAGTGTTTTTTCGCACACGCCGGAGGGTCCTGCTGCACATGTCTTCATCACCAGCCCTGATGTCAGGATGGACCGCCCATCAACAGTCTACCGGGTCTACATGGGTCTACCGTATACCTGGACCTTCAAAGGGGTGTAAAACATTGAGATCCAAAGGTAGTCTAGGGTAGTCCATTGGAGACCCCGTAAGGAAGTTGCTGGTGTATGACAGTGCCTCCAATCTTTGTTCAAATCCACTCTAAACTCCTAAATAGCCGGCCATTGGAAGATCCCGATGAAGGTGTTGTTGCCTTCTTGTACACGAAACCATTCCAAGTCAGGCTTGTAGGTCCCTTCTCCTCCGTCCTTTCCGTGTGTCAGACACAGCGTGCTAGCACTTACACACGCGTGGTGAGGGGGTCTGTGCGGCAGCATGTTCGGCCATAACGAGGAGAAAGGTCCAGGATGGGCTGCGCTCGTTGGGGACCCTGTTTTCACTATAGCCGATAGCTGACCAACCAGTTGTTGCCGAGACGAAGCAATGTAGAACTAGAATGAACTAAAATCAAACAACCAGGGGTCACAAAGGGGTGGTGTTTGGTCCCTAAGTGAGTGGATAATGGGCACCCCTAACCTCCAATAGGCACCCCTTTTTGACTCCTGGAATATGATGGCTTTAGCTAACATATTGCCATTTTTTAATTCTAAGATTCGAACTGTTACAACACATTACAACTGTCTCAGCATGCCTTCCAGTCACCCAATCTAGTCGTTTTCGCACAGAACCTGAGAGGGTGGTCTCTTTTCTGTGGGCTACGGTGGACTCGGGGTTGACAGAAGAGACATATCAGACATGTCGGTGAGGCTGTGGGACAACTTTTGTTGGTCCTGACCCACACACCTTTCATGCAACATGTAACATACATTGGGATTGGTTTTAGGGGTGAATGTAGGTAAATATGCAATTGCATGGAGTGTTTGGGCCATACAAATCCATGAGTCCATAGCTTGAAGCTGCGGACATTTTTTTGAGCCTTAGCTCATCGGTGGACATCGCCAACAAGGAGGATTCTCTTCCTTTGTTGGGACTCTATACAGTCCTTGCCATTTCATGACGCAAAAAAATAGATAAATGTCAAGGTTCTTTTTATTCTGGCATTCACTGGCATTCCAAGCGAGCCCAAACAAAAGGACCAGACGAACCACCAGATGTTCCGATTGATTGGACCAGAAAGTCACCCAAAGGCATCGGAAGTAGCTGGGGCAGATCTGATCAGATGCTCCAGGACCTCATGTAACCCGCGGTCCGCAAGCTTGTGCGGCCAGTTGATCTACAATCCCACGTACTCCGGTGGCATGGAGCCAGTGGAGAGGCGCGTTCGGACCGAAGAAGAGGGCATGAAAGGAAGAACGACCGGAGCACCATCTGACACCCAATTGTCGACTAGTCTAAAGCGGTCTAAAGTCTAAGATACCAGGAGCTCAGGCTGCTTTGGGACCCGAAGCTTGGGTGTGTTTCGCACGAAGGAGGGTGGCTATTTGGATCCATAGGGTTGAATCCAGCGGTCTGGTGCTCCATCAAGAGAAGATGTCCCGGCCCACGAAACACACGTCGTTCAATCGCCATCTCGCCATATTGCTTTGTGTGATGGCTTGACCTGTTAGAAAGGGTATTTGGATTCCCTAATGCAATCTGGATCCTTCAGACTGGACCGATGCATTTGAAAACTGCTTTGGCAAATCAGTTTGTTTGACTGATTTCCTTGTGATACATGTGATACCCTGTGCGTGTTTTTCTTTTGACCCTGACCATGCTGTTTTAGCTGTTTCAAGATCATAGCGTTCCACTTGCTATCACCCAGGTGTTCGGGGATTTTCTGGGCGCCGTTCTTGGTCGTTTCCTTCGAAGAACACGCCAGAAGAGCGGCTCCTGTGGTGGACATGTCGGCGTGCGCCGGAGATCCTCTCCGACTGGAACACGGTCGTGGAGAGACTCCCCACTCGTTCCTCTATAACGTGCCAGCCATTGGAATTTAAATTGCATATTGGAGGCTCATTTTAGAGGGTGTTGTACAGTTTTCGAGGAACCTTTGAGAGCATTTTGCATTTTATGGGAATGTTGGGCCCTATAGAATAGACATTGTAAGATCACCTCCGGAAATATCTCATCCAGAATATGGCGAGAAGATATGAAACCATTGCCCTCTCCAGATCTGATGGATTTTGGAGGCTTCAGGAAGAATCGCTTCTAGGGCGCCCTCGGGCGCCGTAGTCTCCGATTTGGCCATCACGGAGGTTTGGTTCGGTTCAATCACCGTTTTTGTCAGCGAAGAACCGATATCATCAGATATCCAATGGGTCTGTGTGGGAAAACAAAGACCTCGTTGGACCCATATGTCCCGTGGTTTGGGATTGTTCAGGACCTTTGGATCTTGCTCGATCTTGTTCGTTTTCAGGTCCTGAACATCGATGAAAATGGACCACCTGATTGAATGGAGGTGCCGTTACTACATAAAAAATAATGATGAAACACGGCTGAAACAAAGGACACGCGACTCGGATTATTCGATTAGTGTGGTGTTTGAAGCATGTACAGCCTCCACCTGGCTTTTTTAAAGGGGGAACATGATGAAGGTCCCCAGAGTCTTGCTTCTCCTCAGGTACAACGATCGCTGCGCTGGCTGAGAGATGGCCGACGCCCGAGTTTCAGTTCCGCTGCGGAAGACCGTGCTGGTCACGCCCAGACACTGAAACCGACACTCCATGGGACGGTATTTATAGCCATGGACCCATATGGACCCCTGAAACGAACCAGGACCACCTGAAACATGGACCATGGAGCCCCTGAAACATAGGACCTCTCCCTGGAACTCACATGGTTAAGTGAAGTTCACCACCTGTTTGTAGAGGAACATGGTTTTCCAAGGGGCCATTCTCCACGTAACCATGTTAGTTCCAGGGAGGTTCCCTAAAACATATATATATATGTATGTATATATTGTCAACATGCGAATGCATTTTGCTGTGCACCTGTCATGAGGTGTCATGTTTTCCATTTGAGCGATTCCCGTCGCATCTCTGTCCGAAGGGCCCTTGAACCGACCGCGTTACGACCTCGACACTCGCAGCCATAAAGAGCTTTCTTTTGTGCGCTTGGACGCTTTGTGGACTTCGGTTGCCACCATTGCGATTGAGATTGGTAGCGGAGCGCTACACGATCCTCGGAAAGATCTTGGAGGTGGACCTTTTTGATTGAAGACTGCTTTGGCATCCTCCTACCGTTTAAAGGTAACCTGATCTCAAAGATCGTGTTCAGCGCCACTATGGCAGGAAATGGTGGTGGACAACAACGTCGACGCCGCGAGCAAGAAGTCCCACCTGCTGAAGGAGATGGATGGACACCTGAGCCACGTTTTTTTTGCAAATGATTAGGTTTATACAAAAAGGGAACTGTTGAGAAGTCGCGGAGGCTGTTCTGCTTGGGGCGTAGGCGTCGTGTAAGCATTTTGCGTAGGTGGGTGTTGAAAGATTTGCGTAGGCAGTCTTGCGTAGGCACCCTTTTCATGAAAGCCTGAATTTTCTTATTCAGACTTCTTTAAAGTTGTTCAAGGGTCTTGGGGAAAGATAATGTTGGCTTGTAGTTGTTTAACTTGACACTTGCTTGCAAATTCCAGTGGGGAAGGAACATGAAAATGAATTGTAACGACATGGCTACAGTGGATGTTTGAAGTTTGTTTGTCGAAGCTATGGGGGCACATTGGTTTTTGAGGTCAAAAGCTTGATCGTGCTTGGTCTGGCACACCGGCTCTTGAGCTACAACTGTGCGCACCCTGTTGGTACCATAATCAATGGACCTATTTTCGCGTAGGCCCCGCGTAGGCGCTCGCGGAAGCAGCGCGTAGGCAAGAAGCTATTGGCTGCTGCTACTGTTTGGCTGCTGCTTTTGCTGCTGCTTGGCTGCTGCTGCTGCTGCCTCTTGTTTTCTGCTGCTTGTTGTGCGCTGTTTATGTGCTGCTGCTTCCACACTGTGATTGGATCGGCTTGATACAAAATCTATCTGGCCATCGTTAGCAAAGCTGTAAACGCCTTGTAAACAGGAACCTGATGTGACCCGGTCGCATCGGGCCACTACTTGCGGATTATATAGCTCTTTTCGAGTCACCTGATGTGACTAAAGTTGGTGACAGTACCCTGCGTAGGCATCCCGCGTAGGCACCTAACAAAGAGAACCTCTCGCGTAGGCGTTTGCTTGAGAGGGGAGCCCAGGCGTAGGCGCCCGCGTAGGTACAGACCCAGTGTATAAGCCCCACACCACAAAAAAAAACACAACTCACCTGAGCCTGAAGGGACACGATCTCCATCACGATCTCCATCGAGAGCCAATGGAGCCGCTTCTTCGGCAGCAGCTGGTGGATACCGCGGACTCGACAGTGGCTTGGCGAAAGCCGCTCCCATCGCCGACGACCTGACCCAGTCCAACTACAGGAGCTTTAGAAAAAGGTTGGAACTCTTTGCCCTCCAATGCCGCAGGAGATCAAAGGATGCAGAAGTCGAAGGAGCTTTGTTGGTGGTTAGCCTTCTCAAGAACTTGGCTTGGGACGCAGCCTCAGAGCAGCTCGACCTGAATGACATCGAGCGGAACACGGAACCCTTCAAGCCCGTGTTGAAGCTGTTGGACGGCCTGTACCAGTATGAAGAAGAGATTGAGGTCCCCGTACGCTGTGAAGATTTCTTTCAGCTGTTCATGAGAGGCCGGGGAGAAGAAATGCAGGCCTACTTGATTCGCCACAAGACTCAGTTGAAGAAACTCCGGGAGATTGGCATCGAGATCCCACCGCTTTTAGCTGGTTGGCACCTGCTCACACGGTCAGGCGTGCCCAAGTGGACTCATATCCAGATCAAGAGTCTTTGCAACGGCGAGCTCAAGTATGATCAAGTTCATCAAGCCTTGCTCAAAGTCTTCGGCGGCGACCACAAGCCGAATCCTCGTGACTTGTCCTCCAACACCAAGACAGTCAAGGATGACGGATTCATGGTTGAGGACGACGTCAACCCTGACGAGGAGTTCTACATGGATGATGAAGAGGATTGGTATGAGACATACTATGAAGATGAAGTGGAGGAAGGCTTCGAAGATGAAATCCCTGAGGATTTGGAGGAGGCAGCTGACGTGATGGATGAAGCCTACATCTCCTATGTGGACTCGCGGAGGAGGATGAAGGAACTTGCTCTCTCAAGGGGATTCTACCCCATTGTCGCCATTGGACCTGAATATGATGGCTACGGTTCGAAAGGAAAGTCCAAAGGCAAAGGCAAGAGCAAGTCAAGACCCTCAAAGGGAAAAGGAAAAGGAAAAGGAGCTCCACGACGATTTCCGCCTCAACAACGACGACCCATGGCTGGTTTGAGAAAGCCCTACACACCATCTTCAGCGTCGACTACCACTTCAAGTTCTGACTACAAGTCAACGCTGTCAGGATCAACGTCCAGTCATGGCCCTCGCTTCAAACGCTATAGAGTACAAGCCCAAGGTGCAAAGGAAGTTCCTGAAGAACAAGTCACCATGGTGGAAGATGATGTACCACTATGCCACTTTGAGGAGGAGGTATACTTCGTGTCGCTTGGCCCTGGCATGGCTATTGTTGACTCTGGAGCCACACGCACCATCGTTGGAGAAGAAGTCTGGAAGAAATGGCTTGAGGAAGGCAACTTCGATGATGTCCTCAAGATCCAAACTCGTCCTCAGGTGCGTGACTTCAAGTTCGGAGGAGGAGAAGTTCTTCGATCGAGCTATGAGGTAAAGTTCATGGCCATGGTGAGGGGTCAGCAACTTCCAATCTGTGCCTCTGTCGTGCCGGGACCTACGCCCTTCCTGCTCGCTCGCCCTACTCTCGAGGACTGGAAGGTGAAGCAAAACTATGAAACCAATGAGCTCAAGATCGGTGAATCTCCTTGGTTCAAGCCGGCACGAGGAGCCAAAGGACACTATCTGCTCAACCTCCTGGACTTTGATGGTGACACCAAGGACATGGCACTCATCACTGAGGAGATCTTCCACAACAATGACGTTTTTGCCATTGAGCCGATCCTGGAATCTGAAGCCACGAATTGTGATGACCATGTGCTCCTTGAAGTTGAACAGGACGAAGCTTTCAAGATCCTCGATCAAATCGGAGCACGAATTGATGAAAACAAGAAGCTGATCTTCTTCGAGGTGTATGTCGATGAGGGCAACATCGCCACCTACCTGGCAAAGAACTATCCTCATGTTGAGGTATCGACCTTCGGACTTCCAGAATGGGACTTCAGCATTCCAAGAGTCAGAGAGGCTTTCAAGAAGCTTGTGAAAAGGGTGAAACCACACTATGTTTGGATGGCACCGCCATGTCGTGTATGGAGCACCATTCAACGATTGAATTGTGGCACTCCCGAAAAGATGAAGAACTTGATGCACCAGCGTGATGTGGAAGAGAATTCACACCTTATGATGGTCAAGGAAACCAGTGACATCTGTGATGACGTCAACTCCGGCTTTGCAGTTGAACAACCACATCATGCCGCTTCATGGGAGACCAAAGCATTGAACAGCATTGACAACTGCTATGATGCCGTGTGCAACAGATGCCAAACTGGACTGTGCTACTATGACAAACAGGGCAACTATGTCGGAAAGGTGAAGAAGCCTACCAGATTGAGAACGAATGATGATGAAACCTATGAGGCCCTCAACCTTCCGTGCACATGTTCCAGCTATGACCACGTCAACATGGATGGCAAGAGTCGCAGTTTGAAACAAATGCAAAACTACGAACCTGGATTCGTGAAGTGTGCAGCCAATGCCATTATGGCCTCCATGGAACGTCGCTGGAGACAACGTGAAGTTCTTCAAATCTTCGTCTCCGAGGATGTCAATATGGATGAGAAGACCCAGAAGACCACAGAGACTTCCGGAATCACCGAGGAAGAAAAGAAGCTCATGAAGAGTCACAGCAAACAAGCTCTTTCGGTGGTGACAAAGCTGCACAAACAATTGGGACATCCTGGCAACGATAAGTTGATCAAAGCCATGAGGGATGCACAAATGGACGACTCCATCATCAAGTGCGCTCGTGACTTTCGTTGCGATGTTTGTGCCAAACATCTCATGAGCAAGTTGCCAAAGCCTGGTTCATTGCCCCAGTCTTCGCACTTCAATGAGATGCTTGAAGCTGATGTCTTCCATGTCAAATGGAACAATGAGAAGAAAAAGATCTTGGCCATCCTCGACACCTTCACCAAGTATGAGGTCAATGCAGTGGTGGAGCGAGAGACTGAAGAATGTGAGTTGAAAGTGCTTGAGGAACAATGGATCCATCCTTTTGGACCTCCGAGCAAATTTCGAACTGATGCCTCTGGAGCCCACATGAGCGAGCAGTATCTGAGGTTCTTTGACAAGTATGGCATCAAGCTCATCATTGTTCCCAAGGAGGCACACTACAGGATGGGTGCAGTCGAGCGCTTGCATGCAGTTCGCCGACTTCAGCTCTATAAGACGCAGCAAGGTGAACCCAATGTGGAACTTGCTGATGCCGTTCGCATGGCCTGCAGTCAAAGGAATCGCCTTCGGAACGTGCATGGCTCATCACCAGCTCAAATGGTCTTTGGCTACAATCCAACCAGTGGTGGACTCATTGATGAACCAGCACCAACTCGACCTGATGTGCACGAGGCCATTCAGCAAGATCATGCATTGAGGCATCTGGCATCCAAAGCTTTCTACGAAGCCAATCATGATGCACTTCTCAAGCGCTCCATTCTGTCTCGCCCAAGACCTGAGCTTGAACCTCTTCAGCTGGGAGATTATGCATTCTACTGGCGTTCTCCTGAGACCAAGCTCGACGCGCATCGATGGCGCGGACCTGGACTCGTGTGCGCAATTGAGCCTCGCACCACTGAGGACGGCATTCTCCGACCTCATGTCTATTGGTTGGCCCACGGAAGCAGCTTGGTTCGCTGTGCCCCTGAGCATGTTCGAGCAGAAGTGCCTGCTGAGCGACTGGCCCGTTTGGACGCTATGCCGGAAACTGCTCTCAGACAACCTGTTTGTGATCGAGTCCGCAATGCCTTGATTCCTGTGCAGGGTCCTGTCCGATTTTTAGATCTTGCCACCGGACCCACCTTTTCGAATGCAAAGGCGCCCTTGTTGTCAGCTACATCGCCTCCAACAATGGCGAATGAGCAGCATGAGCCGAAAGAAGATGACAACATGAATGGACAACAGAACACACAAACAAGCGAAGAAACGACAAAGACAGAGCAACAAGCAGCTGCAGCACAAACAGCCGCCGCTGCAGATACAGAACCACACACACCCGTTGCGGCAGCTGCAGACACACAAACAGCCGCCGCTGCAGAAACACGAACCACAGCAACAGCAGAAGAGAGAAATGAAAACAGGGCAAGATCGCGGAGTCCAATCCCCAGAGATGAACGTGCAGCCTCTTTTGAGAACTTGAGGCAGAGCGCTTTGAAGTCCTACAACGATGCACGTACTCTGGATGGCCTACCTGCAGTTGGTGAGGATGACCGCTCTTTCCAGAACCGCTTCAATGAAATGAATGCCGATGAGAGCCTGGTTGCTGAAGCCTTCAGCGAGAAGAAACTCACTCCTGCAGAAGGGCAGCTGTTCGAGGAGGCTCGATGCAAAGCGTTGCAGGTCTGGTTTGATCATGATGCTTGGCGACCTGTCAATGAAGATGAGGCCCGTGATGGTGAAGTAATCCCAGCCAGGTTTCTACAACGATGGAAGCCTACAAAAGAAGGGCCACAAGCTAATGCTCGCGTCATCATCCAAGGCTTCAAGCACAAGGATGTTCTCAACGAAGAGCTTGAGCGGGAATCCCCAACTCTGTCCATGCTTGGCCGACACTCTGTCTATGTCATGGCAACTCACAAGCGATGGAAGCTTTGGTCAGCCGATGTGAAGTCAGCCTTCATGCAGGCGGATAGCATTGATGCAACCACAAGAATCTACATCCGACCTTCAGCTGACATGCGTCGCTTGCTCGAGAAAAAGATTGACCTCAAGCCATGGCAGATCATGAAAGCCTGCAAACCAGCTTTTGGAGATGTTCGTGCACCACGGCAATGGAACAACACAGCAAACGAGTACTTGTTGCATGAGTTAAACTTGATTGCGCACCCACTCGACCGCTGTGTGTATCTTTCTTTGCGGCAAGCTGCCGATGGTGATGACCCCTTCTGTGTCTTCGAATACAATGGAACGCATTGCATTGTTGATGGCATTTTAGGCCTCCACGTGGACGACTTCATCGGTGCTGGAGAAGGTGTCACGACTTTGAATGACATCACAGGTGAGTTCGAATATGATGAGAACACCTTTGTTGGCCGCCTTCAAAAACTTTCCCGGCGATTCAAGTTTGGCAGTTGGGATTTTGGCTCGAGTTTGGGAGTGAAGTTCTGTGGAGCCGATGTGGTCCAGAGTTTGAACCACGAAACCGTCCAGATTTCCCTCGAGCAATACTGCCAGAAGGTGAAGCCGATTTGCTTGGATAAGTCACGGAAAACAATGGTCAACGATGCTTGCACTGACAGAGAGCACAAACAACTTCGTGCATTGCTAGGAGCACTTGCCTGGCCAGCTCATCAATGTGTACCACAACTGTGTGCCAGTGTCAGCATCTTGCAGTCAGCATCCAGCAGCCCCATGATCAAGGACATCAATGAGGCCAACAAGCTGTTGAGATTTGCAAAGAATGTGACCAAGGACTACAAGATGACCTTCCACGCCCACGGCGACATCTCTTCGTTGTGCATTGGTGCATACACAGATGCTGCATGGGCAGTTCGCCCTGACGGAACGTCACAGGGAGGTCTGCTGGTCTTCCTGTGCAATCATGAAGAGTTGAGCTCAGAGAAACCAATGCCGCTGACAATACTACAGTGGCAGTCCAAGAAGTTGCAGCGCATTTGCAGGTCTTCCTTGTCTGCTGAAGCCCAGGCCGCCGCAGCAGCTGTTGACGAGCTCGAATGGAGTAAGATCTTCATAGCTTGCGTTGTGGACCCCACCTTGGACATTGGTTCAACTGAGGCCCTCAGGAAGTTTGGCACGTCTCCTCTTGCCACTGATGCTCGATCCTTGTTTGACGCTGCTCGAAGCATCACCCCTGGCATGAAGTTGAGTGAACGCCGCACTGCAATCGAAGTTGCAATAGTGAAGGATCGAATGTCAGCTCTTGATGGACGATGGTTTTGGGTGAATTCACAGCAACAAATAGCAGATGGTTTGACAAAGCCGGCAGCAAAAGACAACCTGGCCTATGTCTTGAACCGAGGAACTCACAAGCTGAGCTTTGAGCCGGACTTCATCGCCGCCAAGAAGGTCACCTATGAGGAGAAAGAAGCTGAAAGAAAAGAACATGAAGAGGCATCGAAAAACATCTTCGAAAACCAGATCTTCACGCTTGAGGAGAAAGATGGCAACCTCTGCGCCCTTCCTGGTTGTGAGAAAACATGTGATGCCTCCAATCCAAAGAACAAGTTCTGCTCCAGGCGCCACTTCTACCTCCATGCCCATCGACAAGGTCAAAGGCATGATGCTTGGAGAACGGCAGCCATGTCGGCTGTAACTTGTTTGATTGCGAATGAAATGCCAGTTGTTGAAGGAAGCCCCACCGAGAACGATGAGCACATCCCTGAGTCCTACCTGGGCACTCGCTTTTGGCTCACTGTTGGTGTTTTGGTTTTCTTTGCATGCATTGGCCTGGAGCACATGACCTACAAGATCTACAATCTCTTCCTCGAGAAGGCAATGGTTCTGTGGAAGAAGAATGAAGTGAATGAAAAAGAAGAAACGGTCGAGACCAATGACCGAACTTGCACCTTGCCTCAACATCGTGAAGAAGTGATGGAGCAAATCCTGGCCCTTTCCAGACGACCAGGTATTGACTACCGACCGGGCATCGACACCGGCAGTTCGACTTGCAACTCTGATAGCGAGCTTGAAGATGAGGAGTACAACCGATGGAAAAGGCTTCTCAAAGAAGTTGAAGATGAACCCAGCTCCAGCGATTGGAGGAAATTGTTGAGAGATTTGAATGATGCGAACAGCGCCTTGGATGATCAGACACGCCTCATCCTGACCACTGAGGGCTACACGACCCAGCGCTGGCGAAAATTCCGAGAGCTTTTGAAAACAGAACGAACTCAAGGCTTCTCGGATGACCAGGTGCGTCAATGGCACCGGATGTGGAATGACAACATCTGCTTCCTTGCTGATTGCAATCAGCGCATTGTGAGGCAGAGGGCTCGCATTGAATCCCTTGAGAGGATCAACCGCCTTCAGTTCCTGAATGAGAAAGGTGAGATCAAGGACAAGATGGTCCAAACGAAGTTGAGTTTTGATGGAGAAACCACCTTGCCTACAAGGACAGCCACCGTCCTTCCTGACCATGCCTGCGGAGCATGGGAATTTCGAAGTGACCTGAATCGGTCATGAGGGCTTGAATTTTGAATGTTTTTCGAAGGCCATAAAAAGCTTTTGGCCTGTGTCAACATGCGAATGCATTTTGCTGTGCACCTGTCATGAGGTGTCATGTTTTCCATTTGAGCGATTCCCGTCGCATCTCTGTCCGAAGGGCCCTTGAACCGACCGCGTTACGACCTCGACACTCGCAGCCATAAAGAGCTTTCTTTTGTGCGCTTGGACGCTTTGTGGACTTCGGTTGCCAACATTGCGATTGAGATATATATATATATGGACCCCCCTGAAATTCAAACCCCACCACCACCTGGCCGTTTCTCGGTCAAGATCTGCCAGTCCCGGGTCACTGCCTGGATCCATGTGACGGGTCACTGTCTCGGGTTCGATTCGCTCGAAAATGGGGTTTTCTTGGGGAGTTGGGTTTATGCCTCGACTTTGGGAGTGGATCTACCTGTAGGGTTATGGACCGGACCTGCTCCAAAGGACCTACATGTCGTCACCTCTCTTAATGCAGGGGTCTTGCTACCCTGCCTTGGGGGGTACTCTGCGGAAAGTCGTCTCTTTTTCCCAAACACAAGCTAACTCTGTTGGTTGGAAAGGGACTCTGCTTTTGGGTTGTATGCTGGGGCTCTGTTTGAAAGGTGTTCTAAGGCACCATAAGGCACCCACAATTATGGTTGATGTCAGGTCTGTGTAGTCTTAGGATCCTCAAATCCCTCAGAGGGACCGTAAACGGGCTGTTTTCACTGTTCGCGAGCATGGGCCGCTGTTGGGAGCCTTCGGCCGTAACTCTACACATCTCAACGTTGATGTCGACACCCTGATCCACCCAAGAGGGCAGAATCGATCTCTGCCCATGGGTCTCGTGGGATGGGTCTCCTGACCTCTTTGCCCAACGATTGGGGAGAACTGGACCATCCGTTTGGTGAGACGGTCCCAATGCATGGTTGAGTGGATAATTTAACATATATATATATATACCAGGGGTCACAAAGGGGTGGTGTTTGGTCCCTAAGTGAGTGGACAATGGGCACCCTAACCT